>JAWZYT010005273.1:27500-30000 GCA_034508575.1 Petrolisthes manimaculis
GACTGTGTCGAGTTATGTGGGGTCGTGAGTGGGTCTGGGTTAGGTTAGGTTAGGTTATGTTATGTGTGATAGTGAGTGGGTATGGGTAAGGTTAGGTCAGGTTGTGTGTGTGATCGTGAGTGGGTCTGAGTTAGGTTATGTTAGGTTATGTGGGATAGTGAGTTGCCTGGGTTAGATTAGGTTAGGTTATGTTGGGTCGTAAGTGGGTCTGGGTCGTCCCCGTCTGCATGTGTGTTGTGGTGTGGTGTGGTGGGCTGGGGAGTGAGTCAATGATTTACGACGATGTGGCAAACGAACGTGTGTGTCTTGACTTGTAGTATTTGTGTTGGTATGTGGTTACTGTATATACTTAGATTGTATGTATTAGTGGCGGTGTTTTTTTTTTTTTTTTTTTTTTTTTTTTTTTTTTTTTTTTTTTTGTGTGTGTGTGTGTGTGAGGGGGGAGTGTTATCTGTGCGTGTGGGGTGTTGACATGTGTGTGTGTGTGTATGTATGTGTGTGTGTGTATGAGTGTGTGTGTGTGTGTGTGAAATTTGTCGCAGTACCTTTTTTGTCAACTGTACATACATAAGCGTGGAGGAGGAGGTGGGCATCACTCCCGTCGTGTGAAAGAGGCCGGATAAAATAAATGTCAAGTGTTGCTTTTAACCGAGCCTGAATATGTTAATTATAAGATTTTTCTGAAGGGCTCCATGGTAATTTAATCATGAAACAACACCTTCGTTAACTCTTTATTTTTCCTTTCTATTTTTTTTTTTTTTTTTGCAATATTCGAACCAACCTGAGACTGTCTTCCTATATCGAGTCAAAATGGGAAGTATTCAGGCTTCAATAAAATAATTAAGGGGAGGATAGTTTAAAAAGATAAGACAAGTTGATTATTGTCATTTTTGCGAGGAAAGAAAGATAGGTCATGTTTTTCAAGGTCTTTCTCTTGTTATTATGTGTATATATATATGAGAGTTTTGTTATTATGTGTTATGTGTGGGGAGTTTTGTTATTATGTGTAAGGTGTAAGTAGAAGTAGTAGTAGTAGTACCGGTGATAGTAGGAGTAATAGTAGTAGTAGTAGTAGTAGTACCTGTAGTAGTAGTAGAAGTAGTAGTAGTAGTAGTAGTAATAATAGTACTGATAATAGTAGTAGTCAAATACTCTCCAAGATATATTTTTCTTACATGAGTCACACAATAATCACGTTGAACTTCATTCCATTCTTATCACCACACCACACCTTTATCTTCACTAAGTGTGTAAAGAGGGGGAATTAAGTGTGTGTTAAAAGGGTGACATAAATGCGTGTTAAAAGGGTGACTTAAATATATAAAGATGGTGACATAAGTGTGTATAAAGAGAGTGAAATAAGTGTGTGTTAAAAGGGTGACATAAATGCGTGTTAAAAGGGTGACTTAAATATATAAAGATGGTGACATAAGTGTGTATAAAGAAGGTGACATAAGTGTGTAAGTAGGGTGACAAACATGTAAATAACTCAAGGTTGTTTTGTGGTCCTTAAGTAATAATGTCGTATCACTTCATCACATCACCTTTCCTTCTTATCTCTTCCTCCTTCCTTCTCCTCCCATTCTCATCATCATCATCCTCTTCGTCCTCCTCCATGCATCCCCTCTTCCTTCCCCTCCTATCCCTTCCTCGTTATCCTTCTCTTCCTCTTTTTCCTCCTCTTTTTCCTCCTCTTTTAAAATTGCTTCATGATGTATTCTGCCTCTGGGTGTGTGAGTTTGTTTATTTTATTTATTTTATTTATTTATTTATTTATTTATTTATTTTTTATTTACTTTTTTTTTTTGAGGAAGGATATTAACTGCATTCTTCGGGTTTGTGAGTTCAGTTAGAGGGTTTATGTGTATGTGGGTTTAATATTGAAGTGCATTGGTGGGTTTATTTATATACACTTTACCTTGGGATATCTTTCAAGTTGGTGAGAGAGAGAGAGAGAGAGAGAGAGAGAGAGAGAGAGAGAGAGAGAGAGAGAGAGAGAGAGATTGAGATTACCTTTGCATGCCGGGGTAATATTAATGTCTATTTATAGTTTATCTTGAGCATTATTCAAGAATTATGTAAATCAATCTGTTTATCTTGATTCAGAGGGGAATTATTAACCTTTTCCCCTCTCCTGCCCCTTCCCTGACCCTCACACTTATTACCCTATACCCCCTTCCCCCTCCCCTTCCCACATATTACCCTATACCCCCCCTCCCCTTCCCACTTGTAGTCATCTCTCATTATCTCTCTTTCTTCACACCGTCTTCCATTCCTTCCCTTCTCTTTCTTGGTCAGCCCCATCTCTCTCTCTCTCTCTCTCTCTCTCTCTCTCTCTCTCTCTCTCTCTCTCTCTCTCTCTCTCTTCCCTATTTAGTTTGGTATCTGTATCTCCCCCACTTCCCCCTCCCCCCTCCCTTCCTTCCCGGCCATTTATATGTGTCTGTTTGTGTGTGTGTGGATTTTTTTTTCGTACCCTGTTTAACTGTATCATAGAAGG
>JAWZYT010005274.1:0-5000 GCA_034508575.1 Petrolisthes manimaculis
CCTAACCTAACCTACCGAACCTAACCTAACCTAACCTAACCTAACCTAACCTAACCTAACCTAACCTAACCTAACCTAACCTACCTAACCTAACCTAACCTAACCTAACCTAACCTAACCTAACCTAACTCTAACCTAACCTAACCTAACTAACCTAACCTAACCTAACTAACCTAACCTAACCTAACCTAACCTAACCTAACCTAACCTAACCTAACCTAACCTAACCTAACCTAACCTAACCTAACCTAACCTAACCTAACCTAACCTAACCTAACCTAACCTAACCTAACCTAACCTAACCTAACCTAACCTAACCTAACCTAACCTAACTACTAACCTAACCTAACCTAACCTAACCTAACCTAACCTAACCTAACCTAACCTAACCTAACCTAACCTAACCTAACCTAACCTAACCTAACCTAACCTAACCTAACCTAACCTAACCTAACCTAACCTAACCTAACCTAACCTAACCTAACCTAACCTAACCTAACCTAACCTAACCTAACCTAACCTAACCTAACCTACCTAACCTAACCTAACCTAACCTAACCTAACCTAACCTAACCTAACCTAACCTAACCTAACCTAACCTAACCTAACCTAACCTAACCTAACCTAACCTAACCTAACCTAACCTAACCTAACCTAACTAACCTAACCTAACCTAACCTAACCTAACTAACCTAACCTAACCTAACCTAACCTAACCTAACCTAACCTAACCTAACCTAACCTAACCTAACCTAACCTAACCTAACCTAACTAACCTAACCTAACCTAACCTAACCTAACCTAACCTAACCTAACCTAACCTAACTAACCTAACCTAACCTAACCTAACTAACCTAACCTAACCTAACTAACCTAACCTAACCTAACCTAACCTAACCTAACCTAACCTAACCTAACCTAACCTAACCTAACCTAACCTAACCTAACCTAACCTAACCTAACCTAACCTAACCTAACCTAACCTAACCTAACCTAACCTAACCTAACCTAACCTAACCTAACCTAACCTAACCTAACCTAACCTAACCTAACCTAACCTAACCTAACCTAACCTAACCTAACCTAACCTAACCTAACCTAACCTAACCTAACCTAACCTAACCTAACCTAACCTAACCTAACCTAACCTAACCTAACCTAACCTAACCTAACCTAACCTAACCTAACCTAACCTAACCTAACCTAACCTAACCTAACCTAACCTAACCTAACCTAACCTAACCTAACCTAACCTAACTAACCTAACCTAACCTAACCTAACCTAACCTAACCTAACCTAACCTAACCTAACCTAACCTAACCTAACCTAACCTAACCTAACCTAACCTAACCTAACCTAACCTAACCTAACCTAACCTAACCTAACCTAACCTAACCTAACCTAACCTAACCTAACCTAACCTAACCTAACCTAACCTAACCTAACCTAACCTAACCTAACCTAACCTAACCTAACCTAACCTAACCTACCTAACCTAACCTAACCTAACCTAACCTAACCTAACCTAACCTAACCTAACCTAACCTAACCTAACCTAACCTAACCTAACCTAACTAACCTAACCTAACCTAACCTAACCTAACCTAACCTAACCTAACCTAACCTAACCTAACCTAACCTAACCTAACCTAACCTAACCTAACCTAACCTAACCTAACCTAACCTAACCTAACCTAACCTAACTAACCTAACCTAACCTAACCTAACCTAACCTAACCTAACCTAACCTAACCTAACCTAACCTAACCTAACCTAACCTAACCTAACCTAACCTAACCTACCTAACCTAACCTAACCTAACCTAACCTAACCTAACCTAACCTAACTAACCTAACCTAACCTAACCTAACCTAACCTAACCTAACCTAACCTAACCTAACCTAACCTAACCTAACCTAACCTAACCTAACCTAACCTAACCTAACCTAACCTAACCTAACCTAACCTAACCTAACCTAACCTAACCTAACCTAACCTAACCTAACCTAACCTAACCTAACCTAACCTAACCTAACCTAACCTAACCTAACCTAACCTAACCTAACCTAACCTAACCTAACCTAACTAACCTAACCTAACCTAACCTAACCTAACTAACCTAACCTAACCTACCTAACCTAACCTAACCTAACCTAACCTAACCTAACCTAACCTAACCTAACCTAACCTAACTAACCTAACCTAACCTAACCTAACCTAACCTAACCTAACCTAACCTAACCTAACCTAACCTAACCTAACCTAACCTAACCTAACCTAACCTAACCTAACCTAACCTAACCTAACCTAACCTAACCTAACCTAACCTAACCTAACCTAACCTAACCTAACCTAACCTAACCTAACCTAACCTAACCTAACCTAACCTAACCTAACCTAACCTAACCTAACCTAACCTAACCTAACCTAACCTAACCTAACCTAACCTAACCTAACCTAACCTAACCTAACCTAACCTAACCTAACCTAACCTAACCTAACCTAACCTAACCTAACCTAACCTAACCTAACCTAACCTAACCTAACCTAACCTAACCTAACCTAACCTAACCTAACCTAACCTAACCTAACCTAACCTAACTAACCTAACCTAACCTAACCTAACCTAACCTAACCTAACCTAACCTAACCTAACCTAACCTAACCTAACTAACCTAACCTAACCTAACCTAACCTAACCTAACCTAACCTAACCTAACCTAACCTAACCTAACCTAACCTAACCTAACCTAACCTAACCTAACCTAACCTAACCTAACCTAACCTAACCTAACCTAACCTAACCTAACCTACCTAACCTAACCTAACCTAACCTAACCTAACCTAACCTAACCTAACCTAACCTAACCTAACCTAACCTAACCTAACTAACCTAACCTAACCTAACCTAACCTAACCTAACCTAACCTAACCTAACCTAACCTAACCTAACCTAACCTAACCTAACCTAACCTAACCTAACCTAACCTAACCTAACCTAACCTAACCTAACCTAACCTAACTAACCTAACCTAACCTAACCTAACCTAACCTAACCTAACCTAACCTAACCTAACCTAACCTAACCTAACCTAACCTAACCTAACCTAACCTAACCTAACCTAACCTAACCTAACCTAACCTAACCTAACCTAACCTAACCTAACCTAACCTAACCTAACCTAACCTAACCTAACCTAACCTAACCTAACCTAACTAACCTAACCTAACCTAACCTAACCTAACCTAACCTAACCTAACCTAACCTAACCTAACCTAACCTAACCTAACCTAACCTAACCTAACCTAACCTAACCTAACCTAACCTAACCTAACCTAACCTAACCTAACCTAACCTAACCTAACCTAACCTAACCTAACCTAACCTAACCTAACCTAACCTAACCTAACCTAACCTAACCTAACCTAACCTAACCTAACCTAACCTAACCTAACCTAACCTAACCTAACCTAACCTAACCTAACCTAACCTAACCTAACCTAACCTAACCTAACCTAACCTAACCTAACCTAACCTAACCTAACCTAACCTAACCTAACCTAACCTAACCTAACCTAACCTAACCTAACCTAACCTAACCTAACCTAACCTAACCTAACCTAACCTAACCTAACCTAACCTAACCTAACCTAACCTAACCTAACCTAACCTAACCTAACCTAACCTAACCTAACCTAACCTAACCTAACCTAACCTAACCTAACCTAACCTAACCTAACCTAACCTAACCTAACCTAACCTAACCTAACCTAACCTAACCTAACCTAACCTAACCTAACCTAACTAACCTAACCTAACCTAACCTAACCTAACCTAACCTAACCTAACCTAACCTAACCTAACCTAACCTAACCTAACCTAACCTAACCTAACCTAACCTAACCTAACCTAACCTAACCTAACCTAACCTAACCTAACCTAACCTAACCTAACCTAACCTAACCTAACCTAACCTAACCTAACCTAACTAACCTAACCTAACCTAACCTAACCTAACCTAACCTAACCTAACCTAACCTAACCTAACCTAACCTAACCTAACCTAACCTAACCTAACCTAACTAACCTAACCTAACCTAACCTAACCTAACCTAACCTAACCTAACCTAACCTAACCTAACCTAACCTAACCTAACCTAACCTAACCTAACCTAACCTAACCTAACCTAACCTAACCTAACCTAACCTAACCTAACCTAACCTAACCTAACCTAACCTAACCTAACCTAACCTAACCTAACCTAACCTAACCTAACCTAACCTAACCTAACCTAACCTAACCTAACCTAACCTAACCTAACCTAACCTAACCTAACCTAACCTAACCTAACCTAACCTAACCTAACTAACCTAACCTAACCTAACCTAACCTAACCTAACCTAACCTAACCTAACCTAACCTAACCTAACCTAACCTAACCTAACCTAACCTAACCTAACCTAACCTAACCTAACCTAACCTAACCTAACCTAACCTAACCTAACCTAACCTAACCTAACCTAACCTAACCTAACCTAACCTAACCTAACCTAACCTAACCTAACCTAACCTAACCTAACCTAACCTAACCTAACCTAACCTAACCTAACCTAACCTAACCTAACCTAACCTAACCTAACCTAACCTAACCTAACCTAACCTAACCTAACCTAACCTAACCTAACCTAACCTAACCTAACCTAACCTAACCTAACCTAACCTAACCTAACCTAACCTAACCTAACCTAACCTAACCTAACCTAACCTAACCTAACCTAACCTAACCTAACCTAACCTAACCTAACCTAACCTAACCTAACCTAACCTAACCTAACCTAACCTAACCTAACCTAACCTAACCTAACCTAACCTAACCTAACCTAACCTAACCTAACCTAACCTAACTAACCTAACCTAACCTAACCTAACTAACCTAACCTAACTACCTAACCTAACCTAACCTAACCTAACCTAACCTAACCTAACCTAACCTAACC
>JAWZYT010005274.1:10000-25238 GCA_034508575.1 Petrolisthes manimaculis
CTAACCTAACCTAACCTAACCTAACCTAACCTAACCTAACCTAACCTAACCTAACCTAACCTAACCTAACCTAACCTAACCTAACCTAACCTAACCTAACCTAACCTAACCTAACCTAACCTAACCTAACCTAACCTAACCTAACCTAACCTAACCTAACCTAACCTAACCTAACCTAACCTAACCTAACCTAACCTAACCTAACCTAACCTAACCTAACCTAACCTAACCTAACCTAACCTAACCTAACCTAACCTAACCTAACCTAACCTAACCTAACCTAACCTAACCTAACCTAACCTAACCTAACCTAACCTAACCTAACCTAACCTAACCTAACCTAACCTAACCTAACCTAACCTAACCTAACCTAACCTAACCTAACCTAACCTAACCTAACCTAACCTAACCTAACCTAACCTAACCTAACCTAACCTAACCTAACCTAACCTAACCTAACCTAACCTAACCTAACCTAACCTAACCTAACCTAACCTAACCTAACCTAACCTAACCTAACCTAACCTAACCTAACCTAACCTAACCTAACCTAACCTAACCTAACCTAACCTAACCTAACCTAACCTAACCTAACCTAACCTAACCTAACCTAACCTAACCTAACCTAACCTAACCTAACCTAACCTAACCTAACCTAACCTAACCTAACCTAACCTAACCTAACCTAACCTAACCTAACCTAACCTAACCTAACCTAACCTAACCTAACCTAACCTAACCTAACCTAACCTAACCTAACCTAACCTAACCTAACCTAACCTAACCTAACCTAACCTAACCTAACCTAACCTAACCTAACCTAACCTAACCTAACCTAACCTAACCTAACCTAACCTAACCTAACCTAACCTAACCTAACCTAACCTAACCTAACCTAACCTAACCTAACCTAACCTAACCTAACCTAACCTAACCTAACCTAACCTAACCTAACCTAACCTAACCTAACCTAACCTAACCTAACCTAACCTAACCTAACCTAACCTAACCTAACCTAACCTAACCTAACCTAACCTAACCTAACCTAACCTAACCTAACCTAACCTAACCTAACCTAACCTAACCTAACCTAACCTAACCTAACCTAACCTAACCTAACCTAACCTAACCTAACCTAACCTAACCTAACCTAACCTAACCTAACCTAACCTAACCTAACCTAACCTAACCTAACCTAACCTAACCTAACCTAACCTAACCTAACCTAACCTAACCTAACCTAACCTAACCTAACCTAACCTAACCTAACCTAACCTAACCTAACCTAACCTAACCTAACCTAACCTAACCTAACCTAACCTAACCTAACCTAACCTAACCTAACCTAACCTAACCTAACCTAACCTAACCTAACCTAACCTAACCTAACCTAACCTAACCTAACCTAACCTAACCTAACCTAACCTAACCTAACCTAACCTAACCTAACCTAACCTAACCTAACCTAACCTAACCTAACCTAACCTAACCTAACCTAACCTAACCTAACCTAACCTAACCTAACCTAACCTAACCTAACCTAACCTAACCTAACCTAACCTAACCTAACCTAACCTAACCTAACCTAACCTAACCTAACCTAACCTAACCTAACCTAACCTAACCTAACCTAACCTAACCTAACCTAACCTAACCTAACCTAACCTAACCTAACCTAACCTAACCTAACCTAACCTAACCTAACCTAACCTAACCTAACCTAACCTAACCTAACCTAACCTAACCTAACCTAACCTAACCTAACCTAACCTAACCTAACCTAACCTAACCTAACCTAACCTAACCTAACCTAACCTAACCTAACCTAACCTAACCTAACCTAACCTAACCTAACCTAACCTAACCTAACCTAACCTAACCTAACCTAACCTAACCTAACCTAACCTAACCTAACCTAACCTAACCTAACCTAACCTAACCTAACCTAACCTAACCTAACCTAACCTAACCTAACCTAACCTAACCTAACCTAACCTAACCTAACCTAACCTAACCTAACCTAACCTAACCTAACCTAACCTAACCTAACCTAACCTAACCTAACCTAACCTAACCTAACCTAACCTAACCTAACCTAACCTAACCTAACCTAACCTAACCTAACCTAACCTAACCTAACCTAACCTAACCTAACCTAACCTAACCTAACCTAACCTAACCTAACCTAACCTAACCTAACCTAACCTAACCTAACCTAACCTAACCTAACCTAACCTAACCTAACCTAACCTAACCTAACCTAACCTAACCTAACCTAACCTAACCTAACCTAACCTAACCTAACCTAACCTAACCTAACCTAACCTAACCTAACCTAACCTAACCTAACCTAACCTAACCTAACCTAACCTAACCTAACCTAACCTAACCTAACCTAACCTAACCTAACCTAACCTAACCTAACCTAACCTAACCTAACCTAACCTAACCTAACCTAACCTAACCTAACCTAACCTAACCTAACCTAACCTAACCTAACCTAACCTAACCTAACCTAACCTAACCTAACCTAACCTAACCTAACCTAACCTAACCTAACCTAACCTAACCTAACCTAACCTAACCTAACCTAACCTAACCTAACCTAACCTAACCTAACCTAACCTAACCTAACCTAACCTAACCTAACCTAACCTAACCTAACCTAACCTAACCTAACCTAACCTAACCTAACCTAACCTAACCTAACCTAACCTAACCTAACCTAACCTAACCTAACCTAACCTAACCTAACCTAACCTAACCTAACCTAACCTAACCTAACCTAACCTA
Source organism: Petrolisthes manimaculis (assembly GCA_034508575.1). NCBI lineage: Eukaryota > Metazoa > Arthropoda > Malacostraca > Decapoda > Porcellanidae > Petrolisthes > Petrolisthes manimaculis. The sequence continues at coordinate 12,794 of JAWZYT010005274.1, forward strand.
ACCTAACCTAACCTAACCTAACCTAACCTAACCTAACCTAACCTAACCTAACCTAACCTAACCTAACCTAACCTAACCTAACCTAACCTAACCTAACCTAACCTAACCTAACCTAACCTAACCTAACCTAACCTAACCTAACCTAACCTAACCTAACCTAACCTAACCTAACCTAACCTAACCTAACCTAACCTAACCTAACCTAACCTAACCTAACCTAACCTAACCTAACCTAACCTAACCTAACCTAACCTAACCTAACCTAACCTAACCTAACCTAACCTAACCTAACCTAACCTAACCTAACCTAACCTAACCTAACCTAACCTAACCTAACCTAACCTAACCTAACCTAACCTAACCTAACCTAACCTAACCTAACCTAACCTAACCTAACCTAACCTAACCTAACCTAACCTAACCTAACCTAACCTAACCTAACCTAACCTAACCTAACCTAACCTAACCTAACCTAACCTAACCTAACCTAACCTAACCTAACCTAACCTAACCTAACCTAACCTAACCTAACCTAACCTAACCTAACCTAACCTAACCTAACCTAACCTAACCTAACCTAACCTAACCTAACCTAACCTAACCTAACCTAACCTAACCTAACCTAACCTAACCTAACCTAACCTAACCTAACCTAACCTAACCTAACCTAACCTAACCTAACCTAACCTAACCTAACCTAACCTAACCTAACCTAACCTAACCTAACCTAACCTAACCTAACCTAACCTAACCTAACCTAACCTAACCTAACCTAACCTAACCTAACCTAACCTAACCTAACCTAACCTAACCTAACCTAACCTAACCTAACCTAACCTAACCTAACCTAACCTAACCTAACCTAACCTAACCTAACCTAACCTAACCTAACCTAACCTAACCTAACCTAACCTAACCTAACCTAACCTAACCTAACCTAACCTATTTAAAATCTTTTTATACTTGGTTTCAGGGGAGACTCGAACCTACGACCCAGTGGCCTATCCATTCACTTTCCAGCACCATAACCACTAGGCCACCAGCTCCCACAAGAATAGGGAATCAGATGTTATATTTATATACCACACAAATTAGTTTATTGCTCATATTTCTTAATTAAACCGATTGGGGATGCTCCAATGATATAGATTAGGTGTATTTTATGATGTAGAATCCAAATGACAGGTGAAAACAGGTCAAAAAGCCATTATTCTAGTCAAAACAAGTCAATATAGGGGTTGGATATGTAATGCCTGAGCCTAACAGCTTTTTAGGGAGTTAATGCTTATATTTCTTAATTATTCTCATTGGGGATGCTCCAATCACCTCTATCATATGTAGTTTATGTTTTATAATCCAAATTACATGTGAAAACAGGTCAAAAACTCGTTATTATAGAGATATAATTGATAAACGAAGGAAATAGGGTGAAGAGAGGATATCTTGATCTGGTAACATTGTATGCATCTGATCTGGCAACACTGCTAATGGAGGTAAACAAAGTGCTTTGTGTATTAACCAACTTATTACATCATTTTGGTAAGTTATACATTATTTATAGTACCTTTAGTATTCAGTAAATAATAAATAATGTTGATAAATGTGTTAAAATAATAATATTAGGTAATGATAAGTTTCGTGTGTGTATGTGTGTCTCTCTCTCTCTCTATCTCCCTCTCCCTCTATCTCTCTCTATCTCTCTCTCTCTTAATGATGTATTATTATTATTATTAAGCAAATCTAATCTATTGTAATTTCAACAGGTGCTAACGAGATGATGAAAGCTGATGAAAGGTAATTATTATTATTATTATTATTGTTATTATTATTATTATTATTATTATTGGTAAAATTACAGAAGTACTCCATTCACTATATTGTACATTTTTTATATAATTATTCACTATTTTGGAACATTTTAACTAACACTTACTTTTCATCTATGGTGTTTGTTTTGAAATTAGTTTGACCTAACCTAGACCACGGCAGACTACCCGGACCTAACCTGGGCAGACTACCTGGACCTAACTTGGGCAAAATACCGGGACCTAACCTGGGCAAAATACCGGGACCTACATATCCTTCTGTAATTTATACTTATAATCCCTACAAACAACTATGGACATTAATATTATTTAATGTTGTATCACTAGTTGTCGCAATACCTTTTTTGGCAACTGTACATCACCCCAGTCTACAAATACAGTCTTCACAAGGTTAGTTGAAGTTAATATTGGTCACAAGAACTGATACAGCCACAATCAATATCTCAGTATCATATATGAAAACAGGTCAAAAAGCCATTATTCTAGTCAAAACAAGTCAATATAGGGGTTGGATATGTAATGCCTGAGCCTAACAGCTTTTTAGGGAGTTAATGCTTATATTTCTTAATTATTCTCATTGGGGATGCTCCAATCACCTCTATCATATGTAGTTTATGTTTTATAATCCAAATTACATGTGAAAACAGGTCAAAAACTCGTTATTATAGAGATATAATTGATAAACGAAGGAAATAGGGTGAAGAGAGGATATCTTGATCTGGTAACATTGTATGCATCTGATCTGGCAACACTGCTAATGGAGGTAAACAAAGTGCTTTGTGTATTAACCAACTTATTACATCATTTTGGTAAGTTATACATTATTTATAGTACCTTTAGTATTCAGTAAATAATAAATAATGTTGATAAATGTGTTAAAATAATAATATTAGGTAATGATAAGTTTCGTGTGTGTATGTGTGTCTCTCTCTCTCTCTATCTCCCTCTCCCTCTATCTCTCTCTATCTCTCTCTCTCTTAATGATGTATTATTATTATTATTAAGCAAATCTAATCTATTGTAATTTCAACAGGTGCTAACGAGATGATGAAAGCTGATGAAAGGTAATTATTATTATTATTATTATTGTTATTATTATTATTATTATTATTATTGGTAAAATTACAGAAGTACTCCATTCACTATATTGTACATTTTTTATATAATTATTCACTATTTTGGAACATTTTAACTAACACTTACTTTTCATCTATGGTGTTTGTTTTGAAATTAGTTTGACCTAACCTAGACCACGGCAGACTACCCGGACCTAACCTGGGCAGACTACCTGGACCTAACTTGGGCAAAATACCGGGACCTAACCTGGGCAAAATACCGGGACCTAACTTGGGTTAACTACCTGGACCTAACCTGTGTAAACTACCGTGACCTAACCTGGGCAAAATACAGGGATATAACTGTAATTCCATACCGTACTTTTAGATTTAAAAAAAAACATACCTTACCGTAATTCCATACCGTACTTTTAGATTAAAAAAACCCATACCATTCTTAAACAAATAATGGGTATTTATTTAAACTTACGTACATGAGAATACGTACATGAATACGTACATAATTATCCATGTGAAAATACACACATGGGAAAATACACACATGGGAAAATACACACATGGGAAGATACACACATGGGAAAATACACACATGGGAAAATACACACACGGGAAAATACACACACGGGAAAATGAACACATGGGAAAATACGCACATGGGAAGATACACACACGGGAAAATGAACACATGGGAAAATACGCACATGGGAAAATACACACACGGGAAAATACGCACATGGGAAAATACGCACATGGGACAATACGCACATGGGAAAATACGCACATGGGAAAATACGCACATGGGAAAATACGCACATGGGAAGATACGCACATGGGAAAATAAGGCAACCCGGGTTGTCGGAAAAAACCCGGGTTGGTGGGAAAAACCCGGGTTGTCGGGAAAAACCCGGGTTGTCGGGAAAAACCCGGGTTGTCGGGAAAAACCCGGGTTGTCGGAAAAAACCCGGGTTTTCCTGAAAAACCCGGGTTGTCGGAAAAAACCCGGGTTGTCGAAAAAAACCCGGGTTGTCGGAAAAAACCCGGGTTGTCGGGAAAAACCCGGGTTGTCGGAAAAAACCCGGGTTTTCCTGAAAAACCCGGGTTGTTGTAAAAAACCCGGGTTGTCGAAAAAAACCCGGGTTGTCGGGAAAAACCCGGGTTGTCCAGAAAAACCCGGGTTGTCGGAAAAAACCCGGGTTGTCGGAAAAAACCCGGGTTGTCGAAAAAAAACCCGGGTTGTTGTAAAAAACCCGGGTTGTCGGAAAAAACCCGGGTTGTCGGGAAAAACCCGGGTTGTCCAGAAAAACCCGGGTTGTCGGAAAAAACCCGGGTTGTCGGAAAAAACCCGGGTTGTCGAAAAAAAACCCGGGTTGTCGGAAAAAACCCGGGTTGTCCAGAAAAACCCGGGTTGTCGGAAAAAACCCGGGTTGTCGTAAAAAACCCGGGATGTCGTAAAAAACCCGGGTTGTCGTAAAAAACCGGGTTGTCGAGAAAAACCCGGGTTGTCGATAAAAACCCGGGTTGTCGAAAAAACCCGGGTTGTCGGAAAAAAACCGGGGTGTCGGAAAAAAACCGGGTTGTCGTAAAAAACCCGGGTTGTCGTAAAAAACCCGGGTTTTCGTAAAAACCCGGGTTGTCGTAAAAAACCCGGGTTGTCGTAAAAAACCCGGGTTGTCGTAAAAAACCCGGGTTTTCGGGAAAAACCCGGGTTGTCGGGAAAAACCCGAGTTGTCGGAAAAAACCCGGGTTGTCGGAAAAAACCCGGGTTGTCGGAAAAAACCCGGGTTGTCGGCAAAAACCCGGGCTTTCGTAAAAACCCGGGTTGTCAGAAAAAACCCGGGTTGTCGAAAAAACCCGGGTTTTCGGGAAAAACCCGGGTTGTCGTAAAAAACCCGGGTTTTCGTAAAAACCCGGGTTGTCGTAAAAAACCCGGGTTGTCGGAAAAAACCCGGGTTGTCGAAAAAACCCGGGTTGTCGTAAAAAACCCGGGTTTTCGGGAAAAACCCGGGTTGTGGGAAAAAAACCGAGTTGTCGGAAAAAACCCGGGTTGTCGGAAAAAACCCGGGTTGTCGGAAAAAACCCGGGTTGTCGGCAAAAACCCGGGTTTTCGGGAAAATCCCGGGTTTTCGTAAAAACCCGGGTTGTCGGAAAAAACCCGGGTTGTCGAAAAAAACCCGGGTTGTCGGAAAAAACCCGGGTTGTCGGAAAAAACCCGAGTTGTCGGAAAAAACCCGGGTTGTCGAAAAAAACCCGGGTTCTCGTAAAAAACCCGAGTTGTCGGAAAAAACCCGAGTTGTCGGAAAAAACCCGGGTTGTAGGAAAAAACCCGGGTTGTCGGGAAAAACCCGGGTTGTCGGGAAAAACCCGGGTTGTCGGGAAAAACCCGGGTTGTCGGAAAAAACCCGGGTTGTCGGAAAAAACCCGGGTTGGCACACGGGAAAATATGCACAAGGGAAAATACGCACACGGAAAAATACGCACACGGAAAAATACGCACACGGAAAAATACGCACACGGAAAAATACGCACACGGAAAAATACGCACACGGAAAAATACGCACACGGAAAAATACGCACACGGAAAAATACGCACACGGAAAAATACGCACACGGAAAAATACGCACACGGAAAAATACGCACACGGAAAAATACGCACACGGAAAAATACGCACACGGGAAAATACGCACACGGGAAAATACGCACACGGAAAAATACGCACACGGAAAAATACGCACACGGAAAAATACGCACACGGAAAAATACGCACACGGAAAAATACGCACACGGAAAAATACGCACACGGGAAAATACGCACACGGGAAAATACGCACACGGGAAAATACGCACACGGAAAAATACGCACACGGGTATATACGCACATGGGAAAATACGCACATTTGCGTATGATGGTGTGTGTGTACGTATGGAGTGCCTGTATATTCATGCTTTTTCGCGTACATGGAATTGTTGATAGTTACTGAGATACACAGGGGTTGATATTTCTATGTGCGTATGAGGTTGTGTGTGTACGTATGGAGTGTCTGTATATTCATGCTTTTTCGCGTACATGGAATTGTTGATAGTTACTGAGATACACAGGGGTTGATATTTCTATGTGCGTATGAGGTTGTGTGTGTACGTATGGAGTGTATTTATGTTCATGCTTTTTCGCGTACATGGAATTGTTGATAGTTACTGAGATACACAGGGGTTGATATTTCTATGTGCGTATGAGGTTGTGTGTGTACGTATGGAGTGTATTTATGTTCATGCTTTTTCGCGTACATGGAATTGTTGATAGTTACTGAGATACACAGGGGTTGATATTTCTATGTGCGTATGAGGTTGTGTGTGTACGTATGGAGTGTATTTATGTTCATGCTTTTTCGCGTACATGGAATTGTTGATAGTTACTGAGATACACAGGGGTTGATATTTCTATGTGCGTATGAGGGTGTGTGTGTACGTATGGAGTGTATTTATTATTTGCAACTCTGCTTTTATTATTGGCAACAATTTTTTTATTATTAACAACATTTTTTTCATATTTTACAATTTTTAGTCAAAAATATCTTATATAAAGTAAAATATCTCATCTTAGGAAATAGATAAATAGATACATGTATATACCAAAAGATAGACGATAAAATTATCTAATAGATATCATCAACAAATTGTCAATAGATAGATAAATAGACGAGTAATTAATGAAGAAATGGGACACTTTGGTAATATTTTACTATTTTTAGTCAAAAATATATTATATAAAGTGAAATTTCTCAACTTAGGAAATAGATAAATTGATACATGTATATACGAAAAGATAGACAATAAAATTATCTATTAGATGCCATCAACAAAATGTCGATAGATAGATAAATAGACGAGTAATTAACGAAAAAAGCGGGACACTTTGGTCGTATTTTAGAATTTTTAGTAAAAAATATATTATATAAAGCGAAATTTCTCATCTTAGGAAATAGATAAATTGATACATGTATATACGAAAAGATAGACAATAGAATTATCTATTAGATGCCATTGACAAATTGTCGATAAATAGATAAATAAACGAGTAATTAACAAGAAAATTAAGACACTTTTGTCATATTTTATTATTTTTAGTCAAAAACATATTATATAAAGTGAAATTTCTCATCATAAAAAATAGATAAATTGATACATGTATATACCAAAAAATAGACGATAAAATTATCTATTAGATGCCATCAACAAATTGTTGATAGATAGATAAATAGACGAGTAATTAATGAAGAAATGGGACACTTTGGTAATATTTTACATTTTTTTGTAAAAAATATAATATATGAAGTGAAATTTCTCATCTTAGGAATAAGATGAATACATATATGTATAAACCAAACGATAGACAATAAAATTATCTATTAGATGCCATCAACAAATTGTCGATAAATAGATAAATAGACGAGTAATTAACAAGAAAATTAAGACACTTTTGTCATATTTTACTAGTTTTAGTCAAAAATATATTATATAAAGTGAAATTTCTCATCTTAGGAAATAGATAAATTGATACATGTATATGCCAAAAGATAGACAATAAAATTATCTATTAGATGCCATCAACAAATTGTCGATAGATAGATAAATAAACGAGTAATTAATGAAAAATGTGGGACATTTTGGTCATATTTTACTATTTTTAGTCAAAAATATATTATATAAAGTGAAATTTTTCATCTTAGGAAATAGATAAATATATATATGTATATACCAAAAAATAGACGATAAAATTATCTATTAGATGCCATCAACAAATTGTCGATAGATAGATAAATAGATGAGTAATAAATGAAATAGTTAAGACACATTGGTAATATTTTACAATTTTTAGTCAAAAATATATTATATAAAGTGAAAATTTTCATCTTAGGAAATAGAAAAATAGATACATGTATATACCAAAAGATAGACAATAAAATTATCTATTAGATGCCATGAACAAATTGTCGATAGATAGATAAATAGACGAGTAATCAACGACAAAAGTGGGACACTTTGGTCATATTTTACTATTTTTAGTCAAAAATATATTATATAAAGTGAAATTTCTCATTTAAGGAAATAGATAAATATATATATGTATATACCAAAAAATAGACGATAAAATTATCTATTAGATGCCATCAACAAATTTTCAATAGATAGATAAATAGACGAGTAATAAATGAAACAATTAAGACATTTTCGTCATATTTTACAATTTTTAGTAAAAAATATATTATATAAAGTGAAATTTCTCATCATAGGAAATAGATAAATTGATACATGTATATACGAAAAGATAGACAATAAACTTATCTATTAGATGCCATGAACAAATTGTCAATAGATAGATAAATAGACGACTAATAAATTAATAAAGTGATTTTTTTCATCTTAAGAAATAGATATATTGATTTAAGGTTTGAGGTTGATATGGGATTTGAGGTTGATTTGAGGTTGAACCAGAAACCTCACCTAAAAATAGAAAAATAAATATATATAAATGAAAGAATGAATGAATAAATGAATGATAATTTTTTTATTCACATGCTTTTTTTTCTAGACTATATAATTTTTAATAGTTCCAGTGACACACATGTATGGTAACACTGGTAACCAATATGGTAACACTGCTAATGTGGATTTGAACAGAGAAGTATCAGCCAAGGTTTGTTTACATAACATAATTACTAATATCTGTTTATAATAATAATAACTGTTATTATATATTAATATTGTAATTAATTAATTATTAGCTAATGTATACTGTGTTATTATGATTAGGAGTAGGGGACAGGCTTGGGGGGGACTGGGGGGTGGGAGAATAAGGGGACAGGCTTGGGGGGGACTGGGGGGTGGGAGAATAAGGGGACAGGCTTGGGGTGCATAGAACACTGTTTTGAAACAAATAATGGGTATTTATTTAAACTAATGCCGTTCTGAAACAAATAATGGGTATTTATTTAAACTTACGTACATGAGAATACGCACATGAGAATAATATTATGCACATGGAAATAAAATACACACATGGGAAAATGAAATAATTATCCATGGGAAAATACACACACGTGGGAAAATACACACATGGGAAAATACACACATGGAAAATTACACACATGAGAAAATCTTTTGAATATATTTTTTAGGAGAGAGAGAGAGAGAGAGAGAGAGAGAGAGAGAGAGAGAGAGAGAGAAAGGGAGAGAATGCATGTTTGTGTATGAGAGAAATATATATATATAGAGAGAAAAAATGTGTGTGTGTGCGTGTATGTGTATGAGAGAGAGAGAGAGAGAGAGAGAGAGAGAGAGAGAGAGAGAATGCATGTTTGTGTATGAGAGAAATATATATATATATAGAGAGAGAAAAAATGTGTGTGTGTGCATGTATGTGTATGAGAGAGAGAGAGAGAGAGAGAGAGAGAGAATGTGTGTATGGGTACAGTACAGTATTACAGTATAGAATTACAGTATGGTAGGCCTATGGTATTTTATATATATGGTATTTTATTATTTATGTAATTATTCTCATGTACGTATTCTCATGTACGTATTCTCATGTACGTATTCTCATGTAAATATTCTCATGTACATATTCTCATGTACGTATTCTCATGTAAGTATTCTCATGTAAGTATTCTCATGTACGTATTCTCATGTACGTATTCTCATGTACGTATATTGATGTGTATATATGTACACATATACACATGTATATACACACACTCACACACACGTACACACACACACACACACACACACACACACACACACACGTCATCATTGTATGTATTTTATTTTCATGTACGTATTTTATTTCCATGACCAGTATTTATTTTCATGTATGTATTTTATTTCCATGTATGTATTTTATTTTCATGTATGTATTTTATTTCCATGTACGTATTTTATTTCCATGTACGTATATTATTTTGATGTACGTATATTATTTTCATGTATGTATTTTATTTCCATGACCTGTATTTTATTTCCATGACCTGTATTTTATTTCCATGTATGTATTTTATTTCCATGACCTGTATTTTATTTTCCTATATGTCTTTTCAGGTTGGTTAAGGTGGTGGTTGTTTTTGTGTACATTGGAGTGCCAGGATTCCTCCAAGGTATGCTAGGAAACAGGACCAGAAGAGCAGAAAGCTTCGAATCGCCTGGTATTGTTCATTTCCCCCACCCAGTACACACATATAGAGGCTGAGTACGAATGCAGGGTATGTGTATGTGTGTGTGTGTGTGTGTGTGTGTGGTGCCTGCCGTTCGTCTCTGGTCAGGGATTACGTGTTACGAGTCTACTCTACAGTTGCCAAAAAGGTATTGCGACAAATCTTGATAGAACTTTTTTCATCTCTCTCTCTCTCTCTCTCTCTCTCTCTCTCTCTCTCTCTCTCTCTCTCTCTCTCTCTCTCTCTCTCTCTCTCTCTCTCCTTCCTTCGTGCTTGCTGTCCTATAATAATAATAATAATAAATAGATATCTAAATAATAATGTGTTTCAATTTCCTTAGTAAAAATATAATTATAAAAATATTTATTACTTATCCCATGAAATAAATGGGTTTAATATTAGTCAATAATTAATTAAGGTGTAAAGAAATATACAATAATAAATAATTCAGGTGTTAAAAAGATTATCATAAAATTATCAAAGTAAAAAAAACGAAAAAATAAATGAGTGTTTTAAAAGGATACCGTTTTCTCTGATTAAATTGGTGGCAATATTGGAGAAACTTGATTCCTCCAAACTATGCCAGGCAACAGGGTAGATACCATTATATTTATTAATTAATCCTGTTTCCTGACATACTATGGAGGAATTATTATACTACAAAAGACCTCAGATCTCTCTAGGGTAATTTTGTAGCAAACTGATTCCTCCAAACTGTATTATTCCTGCACTAAATGGGTTTAATAATAAATAATTATCCCATGAAATAAATGGGTTTAATATTAAATAATTATCCCATGAAATAAATGGGTTTAATATTAAATAATTATCCCATAAAATAAATGGGTTTAATATTAAATAATTATCCCATAAAATAAATGGGTTTAATAATAAATCATTATCCCATGAAATAATGGGTTTGATATTAAATAATTATCCCATGATATAAATGGGTTAAATATTTATCAATAATTAGTACCCATTATTACCTCTGATTCCCCATGTCTAGTGAAAATTCCCCATATTTGGCATCACTTATATAGAGAAAATGTTGGCTGAAAATTACTGTTTGAATGGCAGTCCATAAATGAGGTTACTGAGTTGCCTTGGGGTGGGTGGTGTGGTGTTAGGGGGGGGGGGGGGTAGGGACATGGGTGTGAGGGAGGGGGTATGGGTAGGGGGGTTGGAGGGTAGGGGGGAGGGCAAGTCAACTCAGTAACCCTGTTTATGGACTGCCATTGGAAAGAAAAATTCTGAGCCAATTCATTCAATCTCTTTCACTCTCTCTCTCTATTTACCCTTCATTCCCCTCTCATTTACCTCTCTCTATCTCTCTATCTCTCTCTATCCCTATTTCCTCCCTCACACCCCACAATCCTCCCCTATCCCCAGAGAGAAAGGGAGTGAGAGAGAGAGAGAGGTAAAGGTGAGGGTTAGGGATGAAGGAGAGAGAATATTGGCTCAGAATTTTTCTTTCCAATGGCAGTCCATAAACAGGGTTACTGAGTTGCCTTGCCCTCCCCCCCTACCCTGGGGGTGGTGGTGTGGTGTTAGGGGGGGGGGTAGGGGTATGGGTGTGAGGGAGGGGGTATGGGTAGAATGGATGGGGGGTAGGGGGGAGGGCAAGTCAACTCAGTAACCCTGTTTATGGACTGCCATTGGAAAGAAAAATTCTGAGCCAATATTCTCTCTCTTTCATCCCTAACCCTCACCTCTCTCTCTCTCTCTCTCTCTCTCTCTCTCTCTCTCTCTCTCTCTGGGGATAGGGGAGGATTGTGGGGTGTGAGGGAGGAAATAGGGATAGAGAGAGATAGAGAGAGGTAAAGGAGAGGGGAATGAAGGGTAAATAGAGAGAGAGAGAGAGAGAAAGAGATTGAATGAATTGGCTCAGAATTTTTCTTTCCAATGGCAGTCCATAAACAGGGTTACTGAGTTGACTTGCCCTCCCCCCTACCCCCCATCCACTCTACCCATACCCCCTCCCTCACAACCCCATACCCCTACCCCCCCCTAACACCACACCACCCACCCCAAGGTAGGGGGGAGGGCAAGGCAACTCAGTAACCCTTGTTATGGACTGCCATTGGAAAGAAAAATTCTGAGCCAATATTCTCTCTCCTTCTTCATCCCCAACCCTCACCTTTACCTCTCTCTCTCTCTCACTCCCTTTCTCTCTGGGGATAGGGGAGGATTGTGGGGTGTGAGGGAGGAAATAGGGATAGAGAGAGATAGAGAGAGATAGAGAGAGGTAAAGGAGAGGGGAATGAAGGGTAAATAGAGAGAGAGTGAAAGAGATTGAATGAATTGGCTCAGAATTTTTCTTTCCAATGGCAGTC
>JAWZYT010005275.1:0-30070 GCA_034508575.1 Petrolisthes manimaculis
ACACCAACACTCGCACATCATGCACCAACACTCACATCATAAACATGAACACCATCAAGTCACGCACATACGCACTGACACGAATACAATAACACGTACACACACACACACACAGGTATTACACACACACACACACACACACACACACACACACACACACACACACACACACACACACACACACACACACACACACACACACACACACACACGCAGGTATTATACGCACACACAACTGCGACACACTCATAGCACATAAAAAAAGTACGTCATAACACACACACACACACACACACACACACACACACACACACACACACACACACACACACACCAACACCAACCAAATCCTTCCTCAACATACCTAAAATATCGACAACAGAAAACCATATATTATTCCAAGAAAAAATCTGAATAACCTTTCCTTTCCTGACCTATATAGCTTCTCGTTTCCATGATAGATCTAAAATGACCTCCTCTCCGCTCCAAAACCACGGCCAATTTTCTTGTGGCGAACTTGTGGGCAGGTAACTTAGAAAAGGTGTTGATTATGGTACCTGGCGACGTGGGGGTGGGGTGTTGGGATGGTGAGGATGGGGGGAGGTTGGTGTTGTAGGTAGGTAGGTAATTGAAGGGGTAGGAACAGGGAGTAAGTAGGTGATGTGGGTAGGTATAGGGGAGGAACAGGGGAGAGGTAGGTGATGGAGGAGGAAGAGGGGAGAGGTAGGTGATGGGAGTGGGGATAGGGTAGGAAGAAGGGGGAGGTCGGTGTTGGAGGTAGGTAGGTAATTGAAGAGGGAGGAAGAGGGGAGAGGTAGGTAATTGAAGGTGGGATAGGAGAGGAAGAGGGGAGAGGTAGGTGATGGGAGTGGGGAGAGGTATATAGGTATAGGTAATCAAGGAGGTAAATTGGTCTGCATGGAGGTGAGGAGAGGTGAGAGGTAGTCAGGTACCCCGAACACACACACGTACAGTCGCGAGCACTAATATGTTTACAGGTTTGGTTGAAGCTTTGAACAGGCCACCAATTTGCACCAACGAACTCATTCCAATGGAGATCTTATTGTGTATTTATTTATTTATTTGTTTACTGTCTCTAGGTAGGTATTCGAAGCACACCTGGATACTTAAGGGGGTGTGGGAGTAGGGGACAGGCTTGGGGGGGACTGGGGAGTGCGGGAATAGGGGAACAGGCTTGGGGGGACTGGGGGGGTGCGGGAATAGGGGAACAGGCTTGGGGGGGACTGGGGGTTTGCGGGAATAGGGGAACAGGCTTGGGGGGGACTGGGGGTTTGCGGGAATAGGGGAACAGGCTTGGGGTGGGTAGAAAGCCTGTCCCCCTATTCCCGCACCTCCCTAACCCCATCAAAACCCCCCCAAGTCTGTCCCCTTATTCCCACACCCCCTTATTAGTGCTCGTGACTGTACAGAAGAAGAGATTTAGTTGAAGAAGAAAAGAGAAGAAGTGATTAAGGTAAACAGATGATTAATTAAAAAGAGAGATGAGGAGAGTGTAAGTGGAGTGATTAAGAATTATCCGTGGCTAAGAGGTACAAATGAGGGAAGGATTATACAGTGTTGGTAAATACGGAGCAACTGAAACATCCAAACTATTACAAGCAACAGTCAGGTTCAGTCCCTCTGGTCCTGCTGTTATCTGGCATATATACTCTGGAGGAATCAAGGCACTCCCTCCTATGTATGTATGTACCAAAAGTATCCTCTGCCATTAAGTGCTGGGAGGGATTCCATGACAGGGATAGGATTGGAGGATAATCTCTCGTGTCCTTTGTCGATAGTCTGGTGCCATCTGTCTGTGTTGGGGATTGTGTGTGTGTGTGTGTGTTTTTTTTTTTACGTACTGTGAAAAGTGAGGATTAAGTTTAGGCAAGAAGTATATACACTTAATATCTTCACTTGTGATATTAAAGGCGTGTTTATGTGTGTGTGTGTGTGTGTTCATATGGTGGACATTAAAACAGAAATAAAGTATATACAGTACATTTGATATCCTCACTTGTGACATAAAAAGCGTGTTTATGTGTGTGTGTGCTCGTGGTGTGTGTTTATATGTGTGTGTGTGCTCGTGGTGTGTGTTTATGTGTGTGTGTGCTCGTGCTCATATGGTGGACCTTGAAACAGAAATATACCCTATGTGTCTAAAGTCGGAACAAAATAATAAAAAACAAAAGTGAGTGAAAGTGGTGGCGTGGGAGAGTACACGTGGGGGGATGGTTGGTTGGTAAGGGATAGATGGATGGATGGATGGATGGGTAGAGGATAAAAGACGAGACATTTTGGACGAGGGTTGGAAGGGGACAGGTGTGGTGATGGTGGTGGTGGTATATTAGGACGGTGGCAGAATAGAACAGTGGGATAGAGGAGGGGGAGAAGCTGGCAGAATAGAAATGGATGGGTAGAAAGTTAACCCACATTGAAAGAGGTAAATTATTGCCAGTCAAGTTTGTGTTTAGTATTTTTATTGTCTACTATATTTCTATTATATTTCTCTTCGTCAATTATCACGATATTGACACTCCTATCTATCCATGTGTATTTTTTTTTTTAGGTATAGTTGCCATCACTTATAACGGGTACATGCATTCAGCGTTGTCAGTCCTCTAGTCCTGTACCAGTTATAAGTGCAGGCAATTGTACACAAAGAATACAAAGGAAGTACATGCAGGCAACAGGAGTTTCATAATGGCCTTTACTACTGCAATGTGTTTAGTAAGAAAATGAAATGAGAGTCAGACGAATATAACTATACTCTGTTCAAAACTTGTGTTCCATTTTTCTCTATCTATCTGTCTCTATTTCTATCTATATCTATTTCTATCTATCTCTTTCTATCTATCTCTTATCTGTCTATCTATCTATCTATCTATTTCTATCTATCTAAGCATAAGAGGCCAGCGGAACACAAGTTTTGAACACACTATAGTGGAAATAAACTCCACCACGATGAATAATTTAACACAAGCATTTAGAACCTTAGTGAGGATTACAACATGCAGTAGTGTGTCTTAAAGGTGAGGTATAGTTTTGGCATTTGGGAGATAATGATTCCTCCAAACTATTCCCAGCAACAGAAACCTATTATTATTTGTATTCATGTGGTCCTGTTTCCTGGCATACTTTGGGGGGAAATCACGGCACTCCAATGTACCAAAGAACGAGAGAACGCAACTACTGAGGAAAGAACGAGAGAACGCAAGCTACACCACTGACATACATACACCTGTTACTTACTTACTTACTTATTTATTTACTCTATTCTTACATCTGTACTTGTATTGTTGCTCCATAAAACTGAGGGATTAATGTTGTTGTTTTGGTTGAGACATATCTCGGAGGATCTACTATATGTAAGTGGAATGTACGTACGAGTAGTTAGAGTGATAAAGTGTAAAGTAAAGAAAGGTGTTAGGAGGAAGCAGGGATGTTGGTTGAGTAGATGTAATGTGAGGCATGTGGGAGGGTAAGCAGGTGGGAGGAGGAAGAGAAGAAGGAGGAGGAGGGAAAGAAAGAGGAGGAGGAGGAGCAGCAGGTGGGAGGAGGAGGAGAGAAAGAGGAGGTGGAGGAGGAGGAGGAGGAGGAGGAGGAAAAGAAAAAGGAGGAGGAGCAGCAGGTGAGAGGAGGAGTAGTAGGAGGTGGAGAAGGAGAAGGAGGAAAAGAAAGAGGAGGTGGGAGGAGGAGGAGCAGCAGATGGGAGGAGGAGGAGGAGGAAGTAGTGGTAGAGAGAGAGATATACAACACAGGAGGCAGGACAGGACAGGGGCAGGGAGGCGTGGCAGTGGGCGTGAATGTCTACATGTCATATGAATGTCTGGGAGGGAAGGAGGGCGGGGTGCATAGCCAGGTGTGTCAGTCTAAAGGGGTGTGGTAGGTGTGTAAGGGTGAAAATTACGTCACTCTTGTAGGTGTGAGTATGTATAAGGATATTTGTTAAACTTAAAAAATAAGATAAATGGAGGAAGGAGAGAGAGAGGAAATAAGATAAATGAAGGAAGGAGAGAGAAAGGAAATAAGATAAATGGAAAAAGGAGAGAGAAAGAAGGGAGAAAGGAAAGAAGATATATGATGAAGAAAGAAGTTAAAGATAATTGAATAATACTACTTGTCTAAAATATACCCTACTTACTATCTTTTTATAATCGTGTACTCGCCTAAAATCCCTTTATATCAAATTCTATTATCGCATAGTACTGTTATAAGTCTTTGATAACGAGTATATAAAATTTTACTGTTCCTTATCTTCAGAGCATGTTTTGGCATTGCTAAATAGCTTAATTAATTTATAGAATGATGACCGATATTAATTTTCACGTGGAAAGAAAAAGTTCAGTATATATCCTTGTCAAATATTACCACCTTTTAAATACAAGCATGTCAGGGAAGGGGAAACAATAATAAAACTCTTATACTTAATTTTGTGTAAGGTATATTATATTATTAGACTGGTATTCATATTGACTAAATCCCTTACATATTATATTAGTCAGGTCTCAATATATCCAACTGTCTCCACTCGTGATCAATTGGTGGAAAGGATAAATATATAATGTACAGTATAATTTTTTTTATATATATATAATCAGTCCATCGGCATTCAAGAGAGACATTCCTGTTTTTATTGGTCCTGTCAGTCTGCCTCCTTCCTTTCCAATCACGTCCATCCCCTTTCCTCTTGTCCCTAATCTATCCTTATCATCCACCCTCCTTTCCACACCCTTCCATCCCCCTCCTTTTGTCCCTAATCTATCCTTATCATCCACCCTACTTTCCAATCCCTTCCATCCCCCTCCTTTTGTCCCTAATCTATCCTTCTTATCCACCCTCCTTTCCACACCTTTCCATCCCATTTCCTCTTGTCCCTAATCTATCCTTATCATCCACCCTCCTTTCCACACCCATCCATCCACCCATAGACCTGTTACTGTCTATCCATTCTCCCCTTATCTATCTGTTGTTTTATTTTCCTCTTGTCCATATATCTATCCTCATCCCCACTTTTTTCCACCCCATCTCTACCCCTCCGTCCCCATAACCCTCCACTCCCACCCCTCCTCACCTCTTCCACTCCCAACCCTCCTCACTCCCCCCCCCCCCCCCTCTCTCTTACACCCTCACCCCTCCTCCTCACCTCTACCCTACGCTAAGACTGAGGCCAGAATGTAAATGTGTGTTTTAGTAGGTTTGAGATAACATATGGGATGATTTTATTTTTATTTTTTTCCCCAGCGTTCTGTAGTTCCAAATGTCATCTCTCTCTAACGTTGCCCTTGTGTGTGTGTGTGTGTGTGTGTGATGTAGTAGCCCATTAGCTCACCAGATGGAGTTAATGGTCTGGATAAAAGGTGAATTGTAATGTGAATAGTTATGATGGATAATGGTGAGTGTAGAAGGAAGGTTTGTTGTGATGGTGTAGAGGTATAAAGGTTGTAGGCTACACTCGTGATACAATATTTCTGACCAGTGTGTGAGGAGCAGAAAGCTTCGAATCGCCTGGTATTGTTCATTTCCCCACCCAGTACACCTATAGAGGCTGAGTTCGAATGCAGGGTGTGTGTGTGTGTGTGTGTGTGTGTGTGTGTGTGTGTGTGTGTGTGTGTGTGGTGCCTGCCTTTCGTCTCTGGTCAAAGATTACGTATCACGAGTGTACAGTTGTGTTCTTTAATTAAGGAGGAAGTTTTGTGTTGGTAAATCTGGAGCAACTGAATCCTCCAAACTATTGAATCTGGAGCAACTGAATCCTCCAAACTATTGAATCTGGAACAACTGAATCCTCCAAACTATTGAATCTGGAGCAACTGAATCCTCCAAACTATTGAATCTGGAACAACTGAATCCTCCAAACTATTTTTTTTTTCCAAGTAACAGAACACCATATTATTATTTTTGTTCATCTGGTCCTGTTGTTTCCTGGCATACTTTGGAGGAATCATGGCACACACTTTTCTTTTCCCTTTAACAGACATACATATTACTGTAACTTTTTGCCTCTACATCCATTTATACTTAGGGTGTGAGTTTAAGGTCATGAAATTTTGGATAGGCGACCGAACAAAAAAAAAAAAAAAAAAAATCCTATTCCAAAAGCGACACACACACACACACACAAGCAACAGAGGTTAATTTAAGGTGATGAAGGTCAGGTCAGGTCAGGTCAGGGTGGATTGAGGCAGCTAGTATAGTAATAGTAGTAATAGTAGTAGTAGGCTTTGGTTGTTTGTGTGTGTGTGTTTGTTTGTGCAGGGAATTACTTCTTGTTCTGTACACATCATTACCTCCACCCTTCATTGTTTGAAGCTGCCTGTATGTGTGTGTGTGTGTGTGTGTGCTTGTGTGTGCGTGTGTGTGTGTGTGCAATTATTTCATGTTATACTCATATAGCCTTTAAATATTTTGCATATCATAATATAAATACATACACACAAACACCCCCCCCACCAAGCCTGTTACCCTATTCCCCCACCCCCCAAACCCCCAAGCCTGTCCCCCTATTCCCGCACCCCCCAACCCCCCCAAGCCTGTCCCCCTATTCCAGCACCCCTCAACCCCCCCTCAGCCTGTCCCCCTATTCCAGCCCCCCCCAAGCCTGTCCCCCTATTCCCGCACCCCCTTAATTAAATACTTGCGCAGGCGTGTCTGCGCATTCGTATCTTTCCACTGTCTGTGAATGATGAAGGTTTATTATGTATATACAGAAATATAATATAAATGTTTTGTATACAATAATAATGAACTCCAACACTAGCGATAATGTAAAGAGTCATTGCATGGATAAATAAAAAAATGTGTGTTTATAATAGTTTGTAATAGATTGTGGAAATATTACGTTGTTGTCGTCGAATTAATGGAATATATAGCACATTGTTTTGGGTGGTAAATGTGGAGGAGTAAATGATTCCTCCATATTATTCCA
Organism: Petrolisthes manimaculis; assembly: GCA_034508575.1. Classification (NCBI taxonomy): domain Eukaryota; kingdom Metazoa; phylum Arthropoda; class Malacostraca; order Decapoda; family Porcellanidae; genus Petrolisthes; species Petrolisthes manimaculis. The sequence goes on from JAWZYT010005275.1 coordinate 6,929, forward strand.
GGCAACTGAACACCATTATTTATTCTTCATCTGGGTGTGTTTCCTGGCATACTTTGGAGGAATCAAGGCACTCCAATCTATCAAAAGAATATCATCCCCTTAATTAAGGTGGTAATTCCTTGTTGGTACATTGGAGTGCCTTGATTCCTCCAAAGTATGCCAGGAAACAGGACCAGAAGAGCAAAAATAATGGTGTTGTTCTGTTGCTTGGAATAGTTTGGAGGATTCAGTTGCTCCAGATTTACCAACTCAAAATTTCCCCCTTATTTAAAAAGCTGCTGGTCCCTCCACGCTCTGTTATAAGCCACACAAACTCAATAATAGTAAATGTTATAATAGATGTAGTATAACTCGAAGGAATGATGATGTACAGTTGGACACAGGAATGGGTGGTATGTACAGCCCAGGTGAAAGATACTTGTCCCATTGGAGTAACCATTGGGTGTCTATTATCTGGTACTTGCTTTTTATTACCATCCTCAATACTGACTTCTGCCCCTAATGTCTGTCTCCTATTTGGCACTAAGGAACACACACACACACACACACACACACACACACACACACACACACACACACACACACACACACACACACCATCCTCTATACTGACTTCTGCCCCTGATGTCTGTCTCCTATTTGGCACTAATAAGGAACTTGATATTGGGAGAAATGGACCATTTTTCACTTGGCCTGTACTACGAATTTCTGTGTCCAACTGTACACTACATGGACGTTATCAAACATTGCCTCGGGTAAGGTTCGTGTTAAAGGTAAAGTTTTATGTTGGAAAATCTGGAGCAAACTATATATTCCAAGCAACAGAACACCATTGTTTTTGCTCTTCTGGTCCTGTTTCTTGGCATACTTTGGAGGAAGCATAGCACTCCAATGTACCAAAAAAAAAAAAAAAAAAAATTACCACTTTAATACATTTTTGTTTGTGTGTTAGTAAGGTTTTATTTATTGAATATTCATTTTTTTTTTAAATATTCAACAACCTTGCTTTAGTTGTTATTTGTTAATATTTGTCAGTTCTTATTAGACTGTATGTCACCACTACTACCTTTACCACCACTACTACCTTTACCACTACTACCTTTACTACTACTACCTTTACTACCACTACTACCTTTACCACCACTACTACCTTTACCACCACTGATATTGTTGGTTTGTGACATTGTTGGTTTGTGACATGGTTGGTTTGTGACATGGTTGGTTTGTGACATGGTTGGTTTGTGACATTGTTGGTTTGTGACATTGTTGGTTTGTGACATTGCTGACTTATGACATGGTTGGTTTGTGACATTGCTGACTTATGACATGGTAGGTGACCTTGACCTTGACCTTGACCTAACTGTATTATTAGTATTTGACCTGGTTGGTAGTGTGAAGTGGGTTTACCATTTGACCTTTACGTGTGTGTAAGTTATTGTTCAATGCTGTGTTCACCACCACCACTACTACCTTTACCACCACTACCACCTTTACCACCACTACCACCTTTACCACTACTACTACCTTACCTTGAACTTTCGAAACTTTAATATTCACAGGTAATTATTATTCCTGAGATATTGGCCAGGAAGCGTGTTATTCACCTAATACGAATCTTCACTTTAGGTGGTAATTCGCTTTTGTTACATTGGAGTGCCTTAATTCCTCCAAAGTTTATATGTATGCCAGGAAACAGGACCAGGAGAGCACAACTAATGGTGTTCTGTTGTTGTTTGGAATGGTTTGGAGGATTCAGTTGCTCCAAATTTACCAAACACACACACACACACACACACACACATACACACACACATACATACATACACACACACACACACACACACACACACACACACACAATCACACACACACACACGGAATGGTTTGGAGGATTCAGTTGCTCTAAATTTACCAAACACACACACACACACACACACACACACACACACACTGGGTGGGGAAATGAGTTAAAATAGCAGGCGATTCGAAGCTATCTACTCCTCACACTCTCTGGTCAGAAATTATGTATCACGAGTGTACAGTACAGGTGTAACGCGACTGTGTAATGAATCCCGGTTCTCTGCTCCTCGCGTCAACATCAAAGCTTCGCGTACGTACTTTGTAATTAATTTTCCGTGAAACATTTGCTATTTGACGGAAGGTAATCAGAGGAAATCTACACTCGCACACACACACACACACACACACACACGCACACACATACACACACACACACACACACACACAGCGTTTGTTTATAAGGACAGTCGTATAGTTCATGATATCTACGACCAACACCACCACCGACGACGAAGGGAGAAATTTCAGAGGGAACTCCAACTAATTTTGTATTTTTGATTAATAATGTTAAGGACCCTGTGATCGTGTATGAAACTTGGAGGCTTTTGATTCCACCTGACCATGCCACGAAACAAGCTCCTTCCATATAGGTGTCTGTGTTTCGTGGCAATATTTGAAGGACTCATTTATCTCCAATTTTCTGACTACCTCACAGGGTCCCTTAATGTTTAGTCAAGGAAAAGGTTGAGTTTGGAAAGATGTATAGTGATATAATGTATAGATATAATGTATAGTGATATGTACAGTCGTGGTCATATATAATCATCCATATAGGAGTAACTCAATGTAAAATTTTGACAGCTTCCTTCTGTTCCTTACCTGATAAACTTTCCAATAAATAAATTAAGCACCATCTTTTAATTTACTACAAGCAGCTACACACTACTTAAAACAATAACATCAATTATATGAACGTGAAAACATTAGACAGTAAATTGTTTGAGATACCCATATGTGGATGATTATTATTGACCACGACTGTATGTCTGTACAGTCACAAGCACTAATAATAAATATCCAGGTGTGGTTGCTTCGAATACCCCAGAGACAGTAAATAATATATATATGAAAAAGTAATGCACAATAAGAGCTCCATTGGAATTTTACTTTGTTGTTGTTGTTGAATTGGTGGTGGAGTGTTCAAAGTTTCAACCAAACTTGTATGTATGTATACTTATTAGTGCTCGTGACTGTACTACAAAAATAAATAAATAAAACGAGAGAAAAAAACCAGACCTTGCAATAATTCCACTTCATCCGTCCTGAGTGGAGAAAAAAAATTGAACTACGATAGTATATAATAATAATAATAGTGTGTGTGTGTATGTGTGTGTGTGTGTCATTCCATCCACGTTATGTACAGTCGGTGGCAAAAGTCCTGTCTGTCGCCACATCTGTCAAGTCGAGAGTAATTATAAGTTACAGTATGAAAATAGAAGCTATTAATTATTATGGGGATATACAGCACATGATTTTATGTTGGTAAATGTGGAACAAATGATTCCTCCAAAACTATTATTATATTCCAAGCAACAGAACACCATTCATTATATTTTTGTACATCTGGGGGTCCTGTTGTTTCCTGGCATAATAAATATATATATACTTTGGAGGAATCACATGTAGGGTCCTCAAAACACACTCGGTATATATTATTTTCCCATCCAAGCGAGATTTTTTTTTTTTCCTAAATGTGAATTTTTTTTTTTTTTTTTTTTTTTTGCTAAATGTGATTTTTTTTTTCCTAAATGTGAAGTTTTTTTTTTTTTTTTTTTTGCTTTTCCCAAATGTGAAGTTTTTTTTTTTTTTTTTTTCTTTCTTAATGTGAGTCTTTTTCTTTCTTTTCCTAAATGTGAATTTTTTTTTTTTTTTTTTTTTGCTTTTCCTAAATGTGATTTTTTTTTTTTTTTTTTTGCTTTTTCTAAATGTGATTTTTTTTTTCCTTTTCCTAATGTGATTTTTTTTTTTTTTTTTTTTTTTGCTTTTCCTAAATGTGATTTATTTTTTTTAGTTTTTTTTATTCCCCTCCGGATAAATTTTTAATGTGGGTGCTTGGAGGCAATTAGTTGGTGATGTTGACGATATTGAAGGTTGCTAATTGACCTCCTCCTGCATGTAAGTAATGTGTCAGGTTAATTAGGGTTTATATATAGAGCTTGCAGATGGGTCGTAGGGTTTGTCACAACACCTGGGACACATACATACATACATACATACATATCAACTACATACCTATACACATACACACATACATACATACCAACTACATACATACACACGCACATACACACGCAACACACACACACACACACACACACACACACACACTATCCTTTTAACACACACACACAACATCCCCCCCCACACACACACGATCCCCCCCCCACACACACACGATCCCCCCCCCCCCCCCCACACACACACTATCCTTTTAACACACACACACACACACACACACCCAACACACAAACAACTGATTTTATTTATTATAGGCCTATACATAGATGTTGATTCACAGTACAGTACAGTATAGGTTTATCTGTATTCATTCCTGACTCTCTCTGAATTGCAATCTCATCTTTGTATTTGGGATCAGAGTAGAATATTGATGAGGTGAATACAATGTGATAGGTTATTGATGCATTCCCCTGTATGTGTGTGAGAGAGAGAGAGAGAAAGAGAGAGACAGCAGAGAGAGAGTGTATGTGTGTGTGTATGTTAGAGAGAGAGAGAGAGAGAATGAGAGAGTGTGTGTTATTGTGTGTGTGTGTGTGTGAGAGAGAGAGAGAGAGACAGAGACAGAGAGATAGTGTATGTGTGTGTGTGTGTTATTGTGTGTGAGTGAGTGAGTGTGTGTGTGTGTGAGTGAGTGTATATGTGGTGTGTGTGTGTTTTGTGTCTGTAAGTGTGTGTGTTGTGAAGGCTTCATTACAGTATATAATAACAATATCAAAACAGATGTGAATATGGTGCCTTCCTTTCATGCCCTTTACACTCCAGGCATCGATGGAGGGAAGGCAAAGTGCTCCACGTTTCATTTAATAATCCCATTGTGATTTTTGTGGACAAGTGTAAGTGGCCTCAGTGAGGTACAATATCCATCTGGGCAACTCGTGTTTGTTATCAGTGCTTTCATGCAGAAGAAGCCAATACCCCACACACCTTCCTCATACACTTTCAATAGTGAGTTTAATACAAGCACATTTCACACATTTATATTAGTTCACACCTTTATATTATTATGTTGTTAACCAAGAATTATATTTATGTATCTGTGAAATGTTACTGGTTTTTTATTTCTTCTTGTCGAAACTAATATTATGCAGTTGAAGAGTTTAGGATTTTGTTTTTGGTGGGCAGTGATGGTATAGTCTGTTCAAAATTTGTGTTCCACTAGCCTCTATCTATCTAGCTATTTCTATCTGTCTATCTATCACTATTTCTATCTATCTATTTAGCTATCTATCTATGTAACTATCTCTATCTATCTGTCTAATAGCAGTGGTAATAGATTGGAGTGCCTTGATTCCTCCAAAGTATGCCAGGAAACAGAACCAAATGGACAAATATAATGATGTCCTGTTGCTTGGACTAGTTTGGATGAGTCAGTTGCTCCATATTTACAAGCAGTGTATTGGGTTCTTTCTAAAGGTGATATCAAGTACTAAGCTTCATTGGACCGACTATAAATTAAACGAGGTCTAAAATTCATCTTCAAGACAATTTTCCCTTTCTTACCTAAATGTAATATAATCATCCTTGACGAATTAGCTGCTCGAATCCTTTTTGAAGTTGTCACCCTACCACGAGTATACATCCTCCTGTCGATCTCAGTTGTGCTGGAGGAAGTCTGTTGTCTGTTGTGATGATGTCTGAAAACCTCTCATCTGTAACCCATAAACTTCAAAATTGATGGTTGAAATCTGTCTGCTGTTATTATGTCTGAAATTCTCTCATCTGTAGCCCATAATCTTCAAAATTGATGGTTGAAGTCTGTCTGCTGTTATGATGTCTGAAATTCTCTCATCTGTATCACATAGTCCTCACATGATGGTTGAAGTCTGCTGTTATTATGTCTGCAAAACCTCTCATCTGTATCTCATAATCCTCAAAAATGATGGTTGAAGTCTGCTGTTGTACTTCTCTAATGATGTCTGAAATAGTCTCATCTGTAACCCATAGTCCTCATATGATGGTCTGTCCACGTGTTTGTAGCTGCAGTTCACTCATGCCTTTTTACTGGTGAAAAAAACACACAAAAAACAAACAAACCTAAGCTGGTGATAACACGTCCACTTAGTGTGTAGATGAAGGGGAGTATTTAGCATTGTGGTAGCCCAGTCCTCACAGTTGTCCCCCTCGGTATAATCCCCCTAAAGTATCACATTACATATATCCTATTAAACTCTATTAAAATTTCCCTTTGTACTGTACAGCCGGCAGCATAAATCCGAGTCCATTTCGTGTAGTTAATAATGATAATATGAACAGCTAAATAAAGTTTCATTCTGAACTAGTTTCTGTTCTAAAAGCATGTATGATTTACTACGTGAGAAATATACATGTTATTTCTGCATATAAATAGTGTTACAATAAGAGAGAGAGAGAGAGAGAGAGAGAGAGAAAGAGAAATTATGACTTCACCTCACAAAAATGCTCATCACCAATTGTCATTAATCTTACCTACACAACACACACACACACACACACATGTAGGTAGCACCAGCCAGGATCATACTTTTGCTGGTGGAAATGAAGCGAACTTATGCTGTCGACTGTACTGTACCTTAAAATGGTCACTGATACATTGTCAGAAATTTAAACAAGGCATTGATCTTTCTCTTTCCAGACCCATGCACTACTCTTATTTTACCCAACAACTTGCCCTGTTAAAAATTTCCCACCACACCTCTTTCTACCCCATCTATCCCAGCTTCTGTTAAAATTTCTCACTCCACCTCTTTCTATCCTTCACCACCATCCCATCTATCCCAGCTTCTGTTAATATTGTCCCACACCTCTTTCTAACCTTCACCACCATCCTATCTATCCCATCTACTGTTAAAATGTCTCTCACTGCATTATATATCTTTTTTTCATTCAGTCTGTCACACCACCAGTCTCCCATAAGGTGGTAATTCTTTTTTGGTACATACATAGGAGTGCCTTGATTCCTCCAAAGTATGCCAGGAAACAACAGGACCAGAGTAGCAAAAATCATAGTGTTCTGTTGCTAGGAATAGTCTGGAGGATTCAGTTGCTCCATGATTACCAACAGAGAACTTCCCCCTTAACACGCCTCTAGTCAAAAGCCCTACCTACTGTCCCACTACATCACCCTACATTCTCTACCATATCAACCTAGCTCACCTGTCTACGATTCTACTAGCCTTCAGGGACACCAAATCTAGTCCCCTCTCTATCACCCCAGATTATATACACCCCTCAGTCCCTCCCCCTCACTATCACCCCCCAGTCCCTCTCTAGCACCCCAGATTACACCCCCCCCCCTCCCCACCCAGTTCCTCTATCACCCCAGATTACATAACCCCATCCCTCCACCTCACTATCACCCCAGATTACATAACCCCATCCCTCCCCCTCAGTATCACCCCAGATTACATACGGTACCCCCTCAATCCCCCCCCCCTCCAGTCCCTCTCTATCTCTATCACCCCAGATTACATAAACCCCTCCTCCCCTCCCCTCCCTCCCCTCCCTCACAATGTTTGCCAGGGGGACCGAGGGCGTTGGAGGGACCATTTTCTCCACCACTTTACCTTCCCTAAATCAGATCAAGGAAATGGGAAAACAGCCGTGAAAATCGTATTGGGAAAAATATAATGTAAAGAAAACACAAACTGGGTCTGTTTTTATGAGAGACAAAGAGGGGTTAGGGATGGATGAAAATTATTAGTATATGAGTATATTCGTATATTAGTGTATGAGACTGTGTATGTATGTATTTTCTCTTAATTAAGGGGGATTGTGTATGTATGTATTTTCTCTTAATTAATTAAGGGGGATAATACACTTTTGAAAATTCTGTAGCAACTTATTCTTCCTCCAAACTATTTCATGCAACAGAACAACACCATTATACTCCAATGTGCTTGTTTTCAGTGCAGTATGTTTGTGTGTGTGTATGTGTGTGTGTGTGTGGGTTGATGGAACTGGAATGATTGTTTTCGTATTTATGACAATTTTTTATATTTGTTTTGTTTAATTCCTGACCAAAATCAAGATATATGTAAATAGAGGAGGGTTTAGTAAGTCACTGTTGGTGTCTCGTTGTGAATTATTATATCGTAAGAAATGTGATGTGAGAAAAATATGTGGAGATGAAAAATGAGATGTGATGGAGTTGAGTGTGAAGGAAAGATGTGTATTGAGGGAGAGATAATGTTGACAAAAAGGTAGATTGAGAGATAGGTAGAGGGAGAGATGGGTAGAGGGAGAGGTAGAGTGTTGACAAGAAAGATTAGGGGAGACACGATGGTAAAGGGGAGATAAAAAGGTAGAGTGAGAGATAGATAGACGGGAGACAAGAAGATAGAGTGAGAGATAGATAGACGGGAGACAAGAAAATAAAGTTAGAGATAAATAGAAACGAAAGGACATCAGCTTAAAATCAACTCGATGGCAGGAAAATGGAATGACAACAACAACAACAAAAACAATAAATAATAATCCACCAAAACCCTGCAGACGACAACAACAACAGACAACAACAACAACAAACACAACAACAACAGACAACACACAACCCACCACATACTGTATATTTTTCACCCCCTACTCAGTAAAGGCGTGCAGGCAGTCAGTCAGAGTTGATGTGCCAATAAAGACACATCGCCAGAATAATAACATTAACCCATTTTACCCACCGGATCACCCTTTTTTTTTTTTTTTTTTTTTTTTTTTTTTCTGCTATCCAATTAAAAAAAAAAAATAGGAGTTCCCGCTGTGGTGGTGGTTTTGGTGGTGTTGTTGTTGTTGGTGTTGTTCTCTCGTGACTTGACTCGGGTTCTGGTTTCACAGTCTATTGTTACCTCGTGTTTCTTTTCTTTTCGTTTCTTTTTATTGTTTTTTTATTTTTCATTGGAGCTTTAGTGGAGGCAAAGAATGTTGATGGGGAGCCAGAATTTCGTCACCACCGACACCAATACCAACAACACAAACACTATCACCACCACCAACACAAACGCCACCACCACCAACACTACCACAAACAACAACAACACCACCAACACCACCACCATCACTACCAACACCACCACCATCACTACCACCACCAACAACACCACCAACACCACCACCATCACTACCAACACCACCACCATCACTACCACCACCAACAACAACACCACCAACCCACAACACCAACAACAACAACACCAACACCACCAACATCACCACCTCCAAGCCGGTATCATGACGGGAACATATAGTCGATTTATTTATTCATGAAGCTAAAAATTCAGAATGTGGTTGAGTTTGGGTTGTCACGCCCACACCAGAGTATGTATGTACATTAAATTTGTTCAAACACACACACACACACACACACACACACACACACACACACACACACACACACACACACACACACACACACACACGCACATTACGAGCTTGACTCAATCCTGTAAAGATACAAAAAGGAAAGAACACACACACACACAAACAAATAAAAAATATACACACACACACACACACACACACACACACACACACACACACACACACATACACACACACGTGCATGCACCCGCTTAAACAACTTTTTTTTTCCTCTTGAATGATTCATACTGTCAGACTAGTATAAAAAAAAAATACGTTTCCGTGATGTTCATATAATATTTTTGTGAAAGGAACAGCATCCATGATTTTTTATATACCTGTACAGTCGGCCTCAGAAAATACACACACATGACATTGGTTACGAGTGGTCTATATTTTATACATATTATGATACATATTATTATTATATGATTATATTATTATTATTATTATGTTATTATTATATTATATACATAGTATTTTACATATTATTATACATATTATTTTACATATTATTATACATATTATTATACACATTATTGGCATTGATATACAAATTGATATACTAAGTTTTCTAGTTATTACGAACACTTGACGTCACAGTGGTTGGTGTATACGAATTCTTTGATACCGACTGTACATATTTGTTGTTTTATAGCTCGGAGACACACACACACACACACAAAAAAAAAAAAAAAAAAAAAAAACATGCTTAATTACATGCTTCACCAGATGTTTATTTTTTTGTTTGTTTGTTTGTTATTGTTGTCTCTAGTAGTCAACAACATGTACACTCGAACTCGTAAATTCTCGACCACGTCCCCAAATGGAGCCTCCCAAATCCTCCTGTGTCATAACTTAATTAAGGAGAAAATGATTAACTTTTAGGAGATAATGATTCCTCCAAACTATTCCAAGCAACAGAACGCCATTATTTTTATATGTTCATCTGGTCCTGTTGTTTCCTGGCATACTTTGGAGGAATCAAGGCACTCCAATGTAACCACAAAATCAACAACACAAAAGAATTACCCCTTTAAATCAACCCATGTTCCCTCTTCTTCATATCTCCTCTCAGGCATGACATAATTTTTGCCCTCTCGTTTTTTTGTCTGATTTATGTGTTCCAATGTCCTTGTTTCCTTCCTCCCTCCCTCCATGCATCTATGTTCATGAGAGTCTGCCCCCTTCCTTCCTCTTCCTCTCCCTCCTCTCCTCCTTTCCCTTCCTCTCCCCTCCCCTCCCTTCCTCTCCCCTCCTTTCTCTTCATTTCCCTTCCTCTCTCTCCTCTCCCTTTCCCCACCCTTCCTTTCCCCTCCTTTCCCCTCCCATCCTCTCCCCTCTTCACCCCAGGCTCCTTTCCCCTTCCTCTCCCTTCTCTCCCTCCTCTCCCTCCTCTCCTCTCCTCTCCTCTCCTCTCCTCTCCTCTCCTCTCCTCTCCTCTCCTCTCCTCTCCTCTCCTCTCCTCTCCCCTCCTCTCCTCTCCTCTCCCCTCACAAATTGTTCCACACTCTTCTTAAAGCTGCATCCCCTCGTTGTTGTCTTCCCTCCCCTCACTTCCCCTTAAGTTTGTCCATCAGCCCTCTTCCTTCCCCTCTTTCCCTGACCCTCTCCACTTTCCCTTCCTTCCCCTCTTTCTTTCTCTGGCAATCTTCTCTTTCTTCTCCTCTTTCTTTCCCTTCCCCTCTTTCCCTTCCTTCCCCTCTTTCCCTTCCTTCTCTTTCCCTTCCTTCCCCTCTTTCCCTTCCTTCTCTTTCCCTTCCTTCCCCTCTTTCCCTTCTTTCCTCTCTTTCTTTCCCTGACCCTATACTCTTTCACCATATTTCTTTTTCTTGTCCTGTACCATTTTATTCCCCTTATTTTCATGATATTCTTACTTTCATTTCTTGTCCTCTTCCACGTGTGCCCTTTTTTTATTTTTTATTTTCCTCATTTCTCATCCTGTCCCACCCACCTATTTCCCCATCTTTTCCTCAACTTGCTCTATCCCCCATCTCTCCTTCCCAATTTTTCTATCTCCTTCTCTGACCAACTCATCCATCCTACCATCCTCCCATACACTCGTTTCTCTATCCCACCTTCCCCTCGGGTATTCACAAAACATCTTAGAGTATGGACTTGTTCTCGTATGTTTGCATTTCTGATCTCACCATACATAGTGTTTCAGGTTCATTTCGAAGCAGTGAATGAATGGTTTTGCTATTCTGCTTTTATGAGCTGTTGTAATGAATTCGAAGCAGTGTCGGATACTATACTCTGTTCAAAACTTGTGTTCCATTTTCCTCTATCTATCTGTCTCTATTTCTATCTATATCTTTATATCTATATCTATTTCTATCTATATTTTTCTATCTATCTCTATCTGTCTCTATTTCTATCTATTTCTTATCTGTCTATCTATCTATCTATTTCTATCTATCTAAGCATAAGAGGCCAGCGGAACACAAGTTTTAAACACACTATAGTTCTCGCCATGAATGAAGGATTACGAATACAATTTTAAGTTAAGAGTGAACTTTGCTTTTGTGAATACGGCTCCTGTACAGTCACGAGCACATATAATAAGTATCCAGGTGTGCTTCGAATACCTTTATAAGAGTCAGTGAATAAATAAATGAATACACAATAAAGATCTCTATTGGAATGACTTCATTGGTGAATAATAATAATTGGACTGTTCAACTTTTCAACCAAAGTTCATGTTGTATACTATTTAGTGTTCATGACTGTACATTATTATCTTACATATTATTATACCTATATGCTTTACTCTTTACCCACCCAGTTTCCTTCTCCTCCTCCTTTCCATTACGTTCTTGCTATTTCCCATCCCACCCACCCACCCACAACACCTTTACATTTTCCATCCCACACACACACACACACACACACACACCACCTTCTTTACATTCCCATCCCATCCACACACACACACACACACACACACACACACACACACACACACACACACACACACACACACACACACACACACACACACACACACCTTTACAATCCCATCCCAACCACCTACCCACACACACACACACCTTCTTTACAATCCCATCCCACACACCCACACACACACACCTTTACATTTCCCACACACCCACCCACACCCACACACACCTTCTTTACAATCCCATCCCACACACACACACCACCTTTACTTTCCCACACACACACACACCCACACCCACACACCTTTACATTCTCACCCCACACACACACACCACCCACACCACACACACCTTCTTTACATTCTCACCCCACCCACCACCACCACCGTAGCCATCCTCACCCACACCATCATCACCATCATTCACCTCCAACCACCTGAGCACTTGCCATCATCGCTAACTACATGCACCACCCTCTTCTTCTTCACCTTACTATCACCATCACCTACACTATCACCTCCTTCACCATCACCTACACCCTCATCATCGCTTCACTATCACTTCACCATCACCCTCACCTCACTATCACCTGTACCCTCACCTTCTCACCATCACTTTCTTCTCACCTCACCCTCACCTCCATCTCACCATCACTTATCACAATCACCTTCGCCTCCTCACTTCCTCACTCCCTCACTCCCTCATCACCCTCACTCCCCTCACTCCCTTCTATCATCAGTTAAATATTTTACCTTACCAACATGTTATTCACTTCTTATTTTCCTCATCATTTCAAACCACCATCCTCATAATATCGACCTTCACACACACACACACACACACACACACACACACACACACACACACACACACACACACACACACACACACACACACACACACACACACACACACACACACACACACACACACTGACTTCAACACCAACAACACTCATATTCTGCCCTCACCACTCACCATCATTCACCACTCACTATAAAGAAAGTTTCACCATTCACCGCCACAAACACTCTAGAATTATATGAATAGAAGCATGTGTGTGTGTGTATGAGTGTGTGTGTTTCTCCGTCGTCCCTGCATGCCCCATCTCTCGTCTTCCAACCTCTGAGTTCTATGTACAGTAGGCTATACAATATTCTCCCTGCCTTCACCTGTAACCATGGAGTCTGTAATACTGTAGTTGTTTACATCCTACGCCATTACTGACATTTATAGTTACAGACGCGCATCAATTTGTATACGATACACTCATGATCTAAATTTGTCATGACAAGATGTGCCATAAACAGCAATAAAGAAGAATTATATATATATATATATTATAAGAACAAATGCTGCAAAACGATGGCATTATAGAATAACGATATTTCCCGACTTGTGAATTATTGGTGGCATTAGAATAAATCAGAAAAGTAGTGGTGAATAATATTATGGTGAGGAGTGTGCACGAGGTTCTGATGAAAGGCACAGTAACAAAGTCGTGAAAATAGTGAGTTACTTTATGTGTAAATCACCTGACTAAGGAATAAAAGAATAGATACATGGAGGGAAAGGACGAAATCAGGGTTTTGAAAGAAATGTATGTGATTGTGTGTGACAGGTAAGTAATCTAGGAAGGCGTGGAAAATGTTATGCATTATTATGAGTGATTTTGTAAGAAAGAGAGAAAGAGAAATGAATGAAAGAAACAGAAATACTCGTCCATGTTAAAAATGAATGAGAGAGAAATGGAAGGAGTGCATGTTACGACTGGCAACCCAATTAAGGGGTGTGTGGGAGTAGGGGACAGGCTTGGGGGGGGGGGGGTTGGGGGGTGCGGGAGTAGGGGACAGGCTTGGGGGTTTTTGGGGGGTGCGGGAGTAGGGGACAGGCTTGGGGGGGACCCATTTAAAAACTATTAGGTCTACTTTTATATATATATATTTGTTAACAATTTATATAAGTGGTATTGAAATATTTGTATCTAGATTATTACCATTTATTTTAAAGATAGTTGATATATTTCTGACCAGCTAATGGAATCTTACAATAATGGTTTTAATTTTTCCAGGTATTGAAATACATGTATTTATCTAGAATATTACCATTATATTAAAGATATTTTTTGGTACATTTCTGACAAGTTAAATGAATCTTACAATAATGGTTTTAATTTTTCCAGGTATTGAAATAATTGTATCTAGAATATTGCCATTATTAAGATAATTAATTAATATTTAATAATTAATAATTAATATTAATGTTTTGGTACATTTCTGACCAGTTAAATGAATCTTACATTAATGTTTTTCTTTTTTCTTGTTTTCCAGGTAATTGAGAATTGCATGTAATATCCTGTAGCTTCTGTCTTCAGTATGTGAGTACAAATTTACATTCTACCTTTACTAAGTCTTAATTAATCAACATACTACGTCATTTATAAGCAACGTTAATGATTCTAACTTAATTAAAATATGCTTCCTAACTTATCTTGTAAAAATTATAAGGAAAGTTAAATATTCTAACTCAATTAAAATATGCTTCCTAACTTATCTTGTAAAATTGATAAGGAAAGTTAATTATTGTAACTCAATTAAAATGTGCCTCTTAACTTATCTTGTAAAATTAATAAGGAAAGTTAATTATTCTAAGTCAATTAAAATGTGCTTCCTAACTTATCTTGTAAAATTGATAAGGAAAGTTAATGATTCTACCTTAATTAAAATGTGCTTCCTAA
This sequence comes from Petrolisthes manimaculis, assembly GCA_034508575.1. NCBI lineage: Eukaryota > Metazoa > Arthropoda > Malacostraca > Decapoda > Porcellanidae > Petrolisthes > Petrolisthes manimaculis. The sequence goes on from JAWZYT010005275.1 coordinate 21,989, forward strand.
GTTATATTGTAAAATTGATAAGGAAAGTTAATTATTCTAACTCAATTAAAATGGGCTTCCTAACTTATCTTGTAAAATTGATAAGGAAAGTTAATTATTCTACCTTAATTAAAATGGGCTTCCTAACTTATCTTGCAAAATTGATAGTTGACACAAATGATAAGAAGGAAAGTAGAACCCTGAGGAGTGTTTGTCACGTTACCTCCTCTATTCTGGCAACACTGTCACGCCATGTCATCTGTCACGTCACACCATCTGTCTCCTACCTATTGTTAACTCCCTCTCTTATATTTGTCGCCTCACATACACACACACACCTTATTTCTCGCCTCTCATACACCTTATTTCTCGCCTCTCACACCTTATTTGTCGTCTCACACACACACACACATCTTTCACGCCTCTCACACACACACCCTCTTTCTCGCCTCTCACACACCCTCTTTCTATCCTCTCACACACCCTCTTTCTCGCCTCTCACACACCTCCTTTCTCGCCTCACACACCTTATGTCTATACCTTTCATAATTCTTCACTTATCACCCCCCACCCACCACTCTGTCTACTTTCTATTATCCCTCACCTGTCATCCCCCCACCCTCTCTTTCTACTTTTCTTCCACCCACTCTCTGTCTACCTTTCATTATTCGTCACCTGTCACTCCCCACCCCCTCTTCCTACCTGTCACTATCCCTCATCTATCCCTCTTTCTAGCTTCTATTATTCCTCACCTGACGTCAAACACACCTGTCTACCTTCATTAACCCTCACCTGACCACCCCTACCCCCCTACCCCCCACCCCACCCCACCCACACCACACCCCACCCCACCCCACACCCCACCACACACCCTACCATTCACCCATATCTCTGCCATACCAGTTACCCTGTTCTGTCATTTGCTGTCATCAATTTGTTTTGTCTTCTCGTTCCTTCCCCTTCCCTTCTCTTCTCTACTTTGGTACACATATTCGTATCCTTATCACCCTTCTTCCATGCATTCATCCTACCATCCAGCACCCATCCTCACATATAAATAACTATCCATTCTACTATCCACTACCATTCAACAACTATCCATTCTACTATCCACTACCATTCAACCACCCTTGCTTTCATTCCCTTCAATCTACCGGACACCAAATCCAGCTTTCACACTCTCTTTACAATCCCTCCAGTTCCCCAAAGCTCTTATAGTCTTCTCTACTCCACCACTCCCTACTGTAATGCCGGACCTGAGACTTATAGGCGGGGTTTGAAAGCCATACCAGTGGAGTACTCTTATGGTCTAGCCGGTAGCAGCTCTGCCTTTCATCTCTCTGGTCCGGGGTTCGATTCCCCGTGGGTACGACTCACTAGAATTTAAATGGGTCAATTTCTGGGTCTGACGTATTTGGTTAGTTTGATTCTTCCTTGATGGATTTGATTGCTGATTATTACACTACCACACACTATTATCCTTTGCATTACTCCTTTTCTCACCCACTACCACTACTGCCTCTACCTCACGTCATCATGTATTCTCCCTCTTATCTCCTTCACTGGTCATCCCTAATTACACCCTCTCTCTCTCTACATTCGTGACGTGTGTGTGTGAGCAGCAGTTGACCTGGGCCACGATAACGGGTTTGATTAAGCCTGTGTCCTGTGTCAGACCTTTAAAAACAAAAACAAAACATGCACAACTGTTTAGCACGTAATATTCTCCCCTGCTTAGCCTTCTTCCATCATCGCTTCTTATGTTATCTCACAGTCCCAACTACTTTATCATTCACACACAACCCATCCAGTCATTTCCCCTCTTCCTCCCTCCACCACCATCCCTCTTTCCGTCCCTCAACCACCATCCCTCTTCCTCCTTCAACCACCATCTCTCTTTCCGCCCCTCAACCACCATCCCTCTTCCTCCCTCAACCACCATCACTCTTCCTCCCTCCACCACCATCCCTCTTCCTCCCTCCACCACCATCCCTCTTCCTCCCTCCACCACCATCCCTCTTCCTCCCTCCACCACCATCCCTCTTCCTCCCTCCACCACCATCCCTCTTCCTCCCTCAACCACCATCCCTCCTTCCGTCCCTCCACTCTCATACACAAGTGGCCTCATCCTTACTCAAAACAGTCACGTCACTTGCTCGTCCTGACCACCTGGCTGGCTGGCTGGCTGGCTGGCTGGGTACACTGTGGTCAACCCCGGCCTCCGTCACCTGTCACCAGACACACAAAAAGTTATACATACGAGGGGAAAACATGTATGGAATGATTTAGTACTATACAGCTTTGATGTGACGATAGTATACAAAATGATGTAATGTATAGCTTTACTATTTTGATGTACGGTAGGCTAATGGTATACAACTATTGTGTGATGTATAAATTTACTATTTTGATGTAATGGTATTGTGTGATGTATAACTTTACTATTTAGATGTAGGCTAATGGTATACAACTATCGTGTGATGTATACAATATCTTTACTATTTTGATGTAGGTTAATGGTGGTATACAACTATTTTGTGATGTATAACTAAATTTACCTTTGTGCCTTTACTCTCCATAATTATACTGTATATTCGGTGTAACAAAAGTGAAGTGAACTGACCCACTCACACGACAAGGGTACATACATACATACATACATACATACATACCGGTACAGTAATTCTACCTCGGTCCCCAGATTTCAACACGATTACAGTACAGTACATGCAACGTAATGAAACCTTACGCGCGAGTACCATAGATTTATTTTGTTCACTTTTTTTTTTTTTTTTTTTTTTTTTTTTTTTTTTTTTTTTTTTACCACCACAAACTATTTATTCATTTTCTTTGTTGTTACCCGTGATTGCGGTGCGGTGAAGTAACTGATGTGTATAACTAGTGACTTTAGTACCCTGCCATTTCATACTGACACACACTCCATTACACTCTGATTTACCGAGAACAGTCAGTCTGTCTGTGTTGTCGGGTAAGGTATAATTTACTTTGGTAAGCCTGTGTTTGGCGTTCATTCCCTCCTCTCCCCTCGTGTTGCAGTGGAGGGAAGGGGGGTAAGTGGGTGAGGTGGGGGGGAATGTGTTGCAGGGGGTGGGTGAGTGGGTGTAGTGGTGGAGGAGTGTGTTGTGTTGGAGTGTTGGGGGAGAGGGGGACGGTGTTGCAGTGGGAGGTGGGGTGAGTGGGTGTAGTGGTGGAGGAATGTGTTGTGTTGGGGGAGAAGGACGAGGTTTTGCAGGGGAGGAGAGTGGGTGTAGTGGTGTAGGAATGTGTTGTGTTGGGTTGTGGGGAGAGGGACGAGGTGAAGCACTCTACACAATTACCGCCCTCTGCTGCTGCTGTCTGTGTTACGGTGAGGCCTCGGGTGTTGCTTACGTCATCACACGTTGTAGCCTCGGAGCCAAGCATTACCAACCCTGTTTGATGTCACACTATTCCCACTTTTCAACATACCTTACTTACGTGGCTTAACATTTTTTGAGGCTCAGATGAATTGTCGTGGAATTTACCTTCAATTATTATGTGGGTTTTATTGGTACGAGTAAATTATTAAATGTATAGTGATGGTGGTTGTGGTGGTTGTGGTGATGGTGGTGGTTGTGGTGATGGTGATGGCAGTTCTTAGTTGTGGTGGTGATAGTAATGATGGTTGTGGTAATGATGGTGGTGGTGGTGGTGATAGTGATGATAATTGTGGTGATGGTGGTGGTGATAGTGATGATGGTACTTGTGGGGGTGGTGATGGTGATGATGGCAGTTCTTATAGTGATAGTAGTGTTGACAGTGAATGCTTCTCAAGTTAGGTGATGACATTTGTGGTTATTGATGTGTTGATGATGATGATGGTGATGGTGAATTCAGTTGCCTGGTATTTGTAATTGAACAGACTCGCTGAACAGTAAATAAAATATCGTATAGTAAAGGCACAGTTTTGCTCTTCAGTAAAATGTGTCTTTTATTTATATCACAATACTTTCATTCATTGGTAAATCTGGAGCATATGATTCCTCCAAACTATTCCAAGCAACAGAACAACACCATTATATGTGTTCATTTGGTCCTGTTTCCTGACATACTTTGGAGGAAAATCATGGCACTCCAATGTAATAAAAGTGAGTCACCTTTAATTTTTTTTTTTTTTTTTTTTTTTTTAACAAATATATACTTTATATACTTTTTTTTTTTTTTTTTTTTTTTTTTTTTCTCAACAAATAGATACTTTACACTACCAAGAGATAAATTGTATACCTCCAGGATGTGTAGTTAGGAAGGAGGAGTGGTGGGCTGAGAAGAGAGTACAGTGGACAGCATAAGTTCGCTTCATTTTCACCTACGTATGCATGAATTATATTGATGTTGTAATACAATTTGAAAGCAGAGACGACATAAATAGTTCACATGTGATAAATTACACACATATATTGTTAGGATATAAATGGGTTCAGAATTCAACTATCTGGTCATATTAGCATTATTAAGGGGGTGTGGGAGTAGGGGACAAGCTAGGGGTGAGTAGAAAGCCTGTCCCCTATTCCCGCACCCCACCTAACCTCCCACAAGCCTGTCCCCCTACTCCCGCACGCACCAAAAACCCCTAACCCCCCACCCCCAAGCCTGTCCCCCTATTCCCGCACCCCCTTAAGTAAGTACGCGAGATGGACGCGAATTTATGCTCCCGACTGTACATACATCAGTGTTGAATGTCATCCGTCAAGGGCTGCGTGTGTGTGTGTGTGTGTGTGTGTGTGTGTGGTGTGATGGACAAGGTAATGGCTACGATACTATACACAATGTTGTTGCTGCCTTCCAATGTTTATTATTATACCCTGTGTATGTATGCCCGTGATATTGACCCTCACGTGATATCATTTCTCTTCCTTTAGACTGATATGTTCATTATAATATTTTGGTCTTAGTGTGACCTGACGCATCCTATACCTATTATTATTATATACACCAAATATAGTCTAACCTGAGCTATAATTATATACACCAAATATAATCTAACCTCACCTATAATTTTAAACACCAAACATAATCTAACCTGACCTACTTTCACCACCATTAACTACTTTCACCACTATCACCACCACAATCAGACATCAAATCAGAGGATGGAGGTGGTGGTGGTGGATGAGGAAGAGAGAGGTGCCTACAGGTGATAATCTAAATGTCAGGAGATGTCAGGAGGTGTGAAGTGAGAAGTGAGGTGAAGACATGCAAGGCTTCCTGTCCACACACACACACACACACACAAAACTCAGACACACACACACACACACACACACATACACACACACACACACACAATACCTCTCTCTCTCACTCACTCAAACACACACACACACACACACACACACACACACACACAGGGAGATGGTAATACTGTAATTCTCTCATACTGACTAAATTCTCAAGGGTGAAGAAGGCAGCTAGGATCAATGTTACGTTCTCTCTCTCTGTGAAGTGGACTATTTTTCTCATTTCATTTGATGTTGCCTATTCTCATTTTTCATTTTGATATACACCACCTAGACAGGGATTGATGAATGGTATTTCTTTTTTTGGTATATGATATTATGTGAGGGAAATGAATAAATGAAAATACAAATGAAGGAGTGGAAGGATTGAGAAGTAGAAGAAGAATGATATGTGTGGAGGAAATGAATGGAGGAGTGGAAGGAATGGGAAGAAGTAAATGAATGATAATAATAAGTGTGAGGGGAAAATGATAATAATAAATGGGGAATACGAACGAAGGAATGGTAGGAATAGGAAGTAGTTGAAGAATGATGATAATATGTGTGAGTGAAATTCTAGCTTCCCTCTCCCCTCCCCTCCATGGTCTGTCAGTAATAGGACACAACACTGCAATTTGTACATCCCTCCCTCATTCTCCCTCCTCACTCACTCACTCACTGACCCTTTATTTCATCTCTGGTATTTCCCTCCTCTTTCTCCTCCCTCACTGGTATTTCCCTACTCTTTTTTCTCCTCCCTCACTCCCTCTTTACCTCATCTTCAACTTTTCCCTCCTCTTTCTCCCTCACCCCCTCACCCCTCCCCCCCCTCTCTCCCTCTCTCCCTCTCACCCCTCAAAGCTAAAAGGTTGATATGAAAACCATGTTGGTGTCTGTCAGTTTAACGTTTAGGCTACGAAAAAAAAAAAAAAAAAAAAAATACCTTTACATTTTTTTTTCTTTTTTTCTATTTGTTAATGTGTGTGTGTATTTTGTGTGTGTGTGTGTGCGTGTGTGTGTGTGTGTGTGTGTGTGTGTGTGTGTGTGTGTGTGTGCTTGACGGACATCCGGCTAATATAATAGTACAGTCATTAGTTTAAGTTTTTATATATTTTAGGAGATTATGATTCCTCCAAACTAATCTAAGCAACAGAATACCATTATATTTGTCACCCTGGTCCTGTTGTTTCCTGGCAATACTTTGGAGGAATCAAGACACTCCAATGTACCAATAATAAAAAGTATATTCTCCCAGGGATTAAAGAAGAGAGAGACAGTAGCAACAATATTACATCAGTCTTTGTTGTTGTTATTTTTTTTTGGGGGGTGGGGTGGAGGGGAGAAGAGGGAGTGGAGTGGGGGTGGGTGGGGGGAGAGAAGAGGGGGGAGGTGGGGTGGGTGGGGGGGAGAGAAGAGGGAGTGAATCAGTAGCAAAAAACAATACACAATTTTTCTATTTTTTGTGTATTTTTTTTGTCTATTATTTTTTTTCTATTTTTTTATTATTATTATTATTATTATTATTATTATTATTATTATTATTATTTTCTATTTAGGGGGGGGGTCGGTAGGTGGAGGGGGGGAGAGTTTGTACTAAAGGTAAATACATACAAAGCGTTCTGAAAAAAAAAATAAAAAAAATTGGTCTCCTCCCGGGGCGCGTCGGTAATAATTAATGTGACCTCCGATGCCTCTGACCTTTAACGGTGACCTAGTTTTATCAGTCACGAAAAGATGCTTATTTTTATTATTATTGTTATTATTATTATTATTTTTATTGTTGTTATTGTTATATTATTATTATTTTTATTATTATTATTGTTATTTTTATTATTATTACTATTATTTTTATTATTGTTATTATTATTATTATTATTATTATTGTTATTATTATTATTTTTATTATTATTTTTATTATTATTATTGTTATTATTTTTATTATTATTATTATTATTTTTTTTTATGAATTTCGTGAATGATTGTTGATTATCAGTGACATCGATTTAGCACTCACGAAAAGATAATTATTATTATTATTATTATTAGTAGTAGTAGTAGTAGTAGTAGTAGTAGTATTTTGTTTTATGAATTGGTAGTTCCGGTTATAATGAAAATAGGAAAAGTGTAACTCTCTATTTCTTATAATTATTCATGCCACACCAAAGAGATGAAAAATATGTTTATTAATAATACCACAAGTACAAGGGAACAATAGGTATATAAAAGGTATTGTGTGGGAAGTAAAAATACCACAATTAGAATGATAAAAAATAGTTATAAAAAGTGATATGTAAAAAGGTCCATAATGATTAAAAATACACAATTAGAATGATAAAAAAAAAGTTATAAAAAGTTATATGTGAAAAGGTCCCTAACGATTAAAAATACCACAATTAGAATGATAAAAAAAATATAATAAGGGTTTATTAAAAATACCACATGCAGCTACAAGAGAACAAAAGGTATAATAATAGGTATTGTGTGGGAAGGTAACTAATGATTAAACACACATCTAAAAGGATAACAACAAAAAAAAGTTATAAAAAGTGTTGTTGTGTGGGTAGGTAACTAACTAACGATTGATAAAAAACACCTGAGCTACAAGGGAACAAAAGGTATAATAATAGGTATTGTGTGGGAAGGTAACTAACTAATGATTAAACACAACACATTTAAAAGAGTAACAAAAAAAAGTTATAAAAAGTGTTGTTGTGTGGGTAGGTAACTAACTAACTATTGATTGAAAACACCTGAGTTACAAGGGAACAAAAGGTATAAAAAAATGTTGTGTGGGTAGATACCTAATGATTAAATATATCACACTAAATATGGTACAAAGGTTATACTA
>JAWZYT010005276.1:0-33078 GCA_034508575.1 Petrolisthes manimaculis
ATGTGATGATGAGTGTGTTAGGTTAGGTTAGGTTAGGTTAGGTTAGGTTAGGTTAGGTCAGGTCAGGTCAGGTTAGGTTAGGTTAGGTTAGGTTAGGTTAGGTTAGGTCAGGTTAGGTTAGGTTAGGTTAGGTCAGGTTAGGTTAGGTTAGGTCAGGTTAGGTTAGGTTAGGTTAGGTCAGGTCAGGTCAGGTTAGGTTAGGTTAGGTTAGGTTAGGTTAGGTTAGGTTAGGTTAGGTTAGGTTAGGTTAGGTTAGGTTAGGTTAGGTTAGGTTAGGTTAGGTTAGGTTAGGTTAGGTTAGGTTAGGTTAGGTTAGGTTAGGTTAGGTTAGGTTAGGTTAGGCCTGGTGCTGGTTGTAGTAGTGGTAGTGATGACAGATGTTACGTTCATTGATAGGTGTGTCGTCAATGTGATCATTCAACCCACATGCTGAAGACTGACTCTATGAATGACTGAATAGATGAATGGATGAATGGCTGGATGGATAAATGGTCGAATAGATGGCTGGATGGTCGAATGGATGGCTGAATGACTGAATAGATGAATGGCTGGATGGATGAATGGCTGGATGGCTGGATGGATGAATGGATAAATGGTCGAATAGATGGCTGAATGGATGGATGGCTGGATGAATGGGTGTATGGAGACTAATGGGTGTATGGAGACTAATGGGTGAATGGATGGATGGATGGATAAATGGTCGAATGGCTGAATGGCTGAATGGGTGTATGGAGACGAATGAGTGAATGGATAGATGAATGGAGACGAATGGATGAATGAGTGGAAAGATGATTGAATGAATTGATGAATGGAGGAATAATTTGATCAAACTACATGTCTGTCTGTCTGTCTGTCTGTCTGTGTTTCTACCAGTCTGTCTGTCTGTCTGTGTTGTGTATAGTGCAGTGTACCAGTTCGGAAGTCGTGACGTGTGTATGTGTATGTGAGTAACAGTTGACCTGGGCTTACGTAACGGGATTGATGAAGCCTATGTCCAGTATCGGAACATAAATAAAAAAAGTAGAATATTATAGTATAGTATAATATAGTATAATGTATAGTATAGTATATTATAGTGTAGTATAGTATAGTGTAATATAGTGTGGAGTAATATGGTCGGTTCTAGCAGTCTTGTACTAAAGTCTGGGATTGATATGGTACCGGTTTCCCACACCAAATATAACGACACTGAATAAGATATATAGAAGGATTTGCATACATACAACCTTCACCACTTATAAGGCCATCACTCCAGTGTTGTCAGTGTGTGTAACCCCAAGCTGTGAACCGCTGGTGCTGTATCCCAAACACACTGTAGGAAAAGTCAAGGTGAAGGTGATGGAAGGGGGGCAGTTTGTGAATGGTGTGGTGATGTATCTCTTGGCCTTGTACAGTTATGATACGTAATCCCTGACCAGAGACGAACGGCAGGCACCACACACACACACACACACACACACACACCCTGCATTCGAACTTAGCCTCTATAGGTGTACTGGGTGGGGGAAATGAACAATACCAGGCGATTCGAAGCTTTCTGCTCCTCACACTCTGGTCAGAAATGATGTATCACGAGTGTACAGCCATGAGCCATAATAAGGATCTTGGTCTTGTTGTAGTTTTGAGTCATCTGACATACCAGTGAATCAGTTATAACTATTATACTGTCTCATTCATGCTGGAGCTCCTTTGATAACAACCATAAGGCCACATCATTTGTCATAGGCTCGTTTCTCGTAATGCGCTTATTATTGGCATTAATTCATGTTTTTTGTCAACATTAGCAGCATGAAATATTACGATCTTTATGAACTGTAGTATTGGTGAAGTGACAATTGTAACTTTAAGCTGTATCTATACAACACAATACAATAAACCCAGCACATAAATACAATACAATAAACCCTGAACATCAATACAACACAATACATTATACCCAGCACATCAATACAACACAATACATTATACCCTGGACATCAATACAATACAATATAATATACCTTGGACATCAATACAACACAATATAACATAGTCACTATACTGTTATATTGGCAGATCCAGGTGTTGTGTGTTGGGGAGTTGGGGGCCAAATGCATCTTGGTGGTGACTGGATTTGGTTTGGTTTGGTTTGGTTTGGTTATTGGGGCTTAACGCCTATCGACTTTGCAATAACCATTAAGGCAATGTAGTTGTAGAGTGATGGAGTGTGTGTCTAGGGGGTCCATGTGGAGGAGCGAGCGTGACTGTGTGTATGTGATGTGTGTGTTGTGAGTGACAGATGTTTGCAACTTTACATACGATGATTTAAAAAAATCGTATTTTATGCTTCATACAAATCTTTATCACTCCACTCATCTCGAATCACTCTGATTCGAATGTGACATTAAGGCAAACTTTATTAGCCGTTGGCAACTTGTTAATTACACCCAGGCCGAGATTTTGCAAGGCGAGGTGACATTCAGTGCAAGACAAGTAACCTCCAGGATTTCAAAGTGAACATTCTTATGCTTTATCTTGCCTTGGACAGTATTTTACAGTACACCGACAGTACAGTGGTGATACATGTATAATATTATTATTATTATTATTATGACACTTACCAAGGAACTAAGCAAAGACGCTATTGCTCACATAATTATTATTTTAATAGAGGCAGGTCACTAATCGAAATAAATATATATGTTGTTGTTGAGTTGCTTAGTCAACAGTGAGAAAATAGCATCCAAGCGTGTTGTAGAGGAAAGATTGTTCACGTGTTGTGAACGTTCTAAAACGTTGGTTGGAAAATAACCCAAGCATTACAGTAAAAGGATTGAAGGAAGCAACCTCGAAGTTGTTATTGAAGTTCCTCAAACTGTCTGGCCGAATATCACCGAGCTCTTGATAAAGGTTATGGCCTGAATCGGGCTTTTCCACAGTGCCCTCACAGAGTGTAAGTTGTGTTGTTGGTGAGTGTTGTTGTGTGTATTGCAGTCTTCAATAATGTGTTTAATAGAATAAGGTGCTGCGTTGTAGGTGGTGGCCACATCACAACCTGGCCAGGTGGACTCTGTCGTCATGGGAAAGGGAGGAGTCTGATAGGTGGATGTTAAGAGGTCATAGATGCTGCTGAGTATTGTTGTGGAGAGTTTGGATGGATTGGTGAGGGATTTGAAGATGGATATGTTTCTGGAGATTGGTTTGGGGTAGGCAGGGTGTAAGAGATGATAGTATGCGTGTATGGTATCGTGTACTGGGTGTTGTTTTGATGTTTCTTGACATGTGTGTGTGTTGTGCCATGTAGTGTAGTGGATGGAGTGTTTGTGGAGGCTGCAGCAAGTGTTTGTGTACCTCTCATGTCAAAGTGGTCCTTCATTTTGAGGACTTTGGTTTCGCGGTGAAGGTGGTCTGTAGGTGTGGTAGCTGTGCAGTCTGTGATTATCTTTAGGACTCTATTCTGTATGGTCTATAAAGTATTGTGATGCGTCTCAGTGAGGTTTGAGGCCCAGGCAGGGCTTGCATAATCCATCACTGATCGTATATATTGTTTGTACACCGTGGCTGTGATTTCTTTGTTGTGTCCAAATGTTGTGCTGGCAAGTGGTCTGAAAAATTTAAATTTTTGCGTGCATTTGTTTTTGATGGTTGTGATGTGTTGTTTGAATGTCAGAGATGTGTTGTATGTTATGCCAAGTATTTTTAGTGTTTGTGTGTGAGGTATAGGTGTGGTGTTATGGTGAGGTGTGGTGTGTAGCGGTGTTCAGCGTTACAGTTGGTGAGAAGGGTGACAGTTGACTTGGTGGGTGTTATTTTAAGTCTGTTTGTGGTGAACCAGTAATTTTGTGTTGAGGTAAGGTTGGAAAATTATAGGAGATGTGTATTTATTTATTTTGAGGTATTGTTTAAGGTTTATAGGGGATGTGTATTTCTGTGCGTACATGTGAGTGTTATGTCGTCTGCGTAGGAAGCTGTGTGTATTTGTGGTGTTTGGGGTGTTGGTAGGTCATGCATGTATGAATTGAAAGGAGTGGGTGACAAGACATCTCTATAGGGAACATCGTTGGTGAAACTTCTAAATGTTAGATGACTGACCAGCAAGAGAAACATGGATTACTCTTCCTTCCAAGAAGTTGCCTAACCACCTTTTTATATTTTCATGTATGTTTGTGTTGTCTATTTTGTATGGGAGATTGTGGCGGGGGATGGCATCGAATGTTTTGCTGACGTCCAATGTGACAAGGAGTGTTCTGTGTGAGGGTTTGGGTCAGTATTCACAAAACATATTAGAAGTTGGACTTGTTCGTATGTTTGTATTGCTGACCTCACCATAATGGTTTCAGGTACATTTCGAAGCAGTGAATGGTTTTGTTATTCGATTGGTATGAGCTGTTGTTATGTTTTCGAAGCAGTGTTGTCGGGTACCGGTCCTCGCCATGAATGAATGAATGCTTACGAATAAAATTTTAAGTTAAAGAGTGAACTTCGCTTTTGTGAATACGGGCCCTGAAACCATGTTACCTTAAGGGTGTGTGGGAATAGGGGACAGGCTTGGGGAGGGACTAGGGATGTGTGGGAATAGGGGGACAGGCTTGGGGTGGGTAGAAAGCCTGTCCCCTATTCCCGCACCTCCTCTAACCCCCTCCAAGCCTGTCCCCCTATTCTTTAAGGGACCCTGTGTTGTAGTCAGAAAATAGGAGATACACGAGTCCTTCAATTAATGCCACGAAACATCACCTATATCGATGGAGTTTGTTACGTGGCGTGGTCAGAAGGAATCAGAAGCCTCCAAATTTCCAACACGATACAGCCAGGGTCCTTAACCAAAAAAAAAAAACCAAAGGGTGCACATAAAGAAATGATTTAGGGTAATATATCACGAGTTAATTAGACTTTATAATGAATCTTTTACAATTTTTACCAAACTTGTCTCATGTTGTAGTTTAATCTGTAGTTTAGTTTGGGTGATAATCTCGTATCCAAAGTCCATAATGATGCCCCCTCACCCTTGCCTACCTCTACCCCACCCACCCCTGCCTCCTCCCCCACCCCTACCCCACCCAACCCTGCACCATCGCCCACCCCTACCCAACTCGTCCCTTCCCCCACCCCTACCCCACCCGTCCCTTCACCCACCCCTGCCTCCTCCCTCACCCCTACCCTTCCCCTCCCCCTCCCCAAACCCCTTCCTGATCCTCCTTCCTGCCCCCCCTTTTCCTACCCCCCTGTCCTACCCCCCATTCCCATCCTCAAATTCATTTACGACTTCCTTCTTCCATCCTATTAAAAAAAGAAAAAGGAGAAACGATAAAAAACAAAAAAAAATGAGCTTAGAGGAAGAAGTTTTTATTTTTTATTTTTGTTGGTCCGAACGTAATAATTTATAGTGATAGTTTTTATCATGCGTGTCTCTAGGGATTACAAACACCGACCACAAAAATTATTACGTTATCTATTCATATATATATTTTTTTCTTATGTTATATAACCTGGTGTTTAGATTGTGTTGTTAGGAAGTTACTCATAAATTATCAACTCTTCTTCTTCCCCCACTCCCTCCCTCCCCACTCCCTCCCTCCCCACCCACTCCCTCCTTCCCCACCCACTCCCTCCTTTCCCACCCACTCCCTCCTTCCCTACCCACTCCCTCCTTTCCCACCCACTCCCTCCTTCCCCAAGTAAGACACCTATTAAGGGGGTGCGGGAATAGGGAGACAGGCTTGGGGGGGGGAAGTCAGGAGGGTGCGGGAATAGGGGGATAGGTTTGGTGGGGGGGTTAGGGGGTTGCGGTAATAGGGGACAGGCTTTCTACCCCCCCCCCCTAAAGCATGTCCCCCTACTCCCACACCCCTTTAATATTTTTTAACTCGTGTGATATTGTGTTTGACGTTAGATGTGGGAAAGGGTGTGGGGTGTATGTGTGTGTGTGTGTGTGTGGGTGATGTGGTGGGTTTGTGTATGTGTGTGTGGGTGTGAGGTGGATGTGTGGCGGTGGTGTGGGTGTGGAGTGGTCAGAGGTGGGGTGGGGTTGCTCAGAGGTGGGGAAGGGGTGGTTCAATGTGAGGTGAGTGTGGTCAGATATGAGGTGGGGTAGAGTGGGGGTCGGCCAGAGGTGGGGGTGTGGAGTAGTGATGGACAGAGGTGAGGTTGTAGTGTGGTGGTTGGTGGTGGTGGTGTTTGAGGGTTACTAACTAAGGCTGGTATGCTCGAAACACTGTCCCAACTCAGGCTTCGTCTCATGTACAGTCTCCTCCACTCCCGCTTTCACCAGTTCAGCGTTGCCATCGTATACACCAGGCATCGTGTGAGTTACCAGTTCCGACTCTCACATCCGAAACACCTGCCAGTAAGAGTAAGGGTTGATGGCAGGTGTTTCGGATGTGAGAGTCGGAACTGGTACCGTAGCTCACACGATGCCTGGTGTATACGATGGCAACACTGAACTGGTGAAAGCGGGAGTGAAGGAGACTGTAGTACCATTAGTTCAAAGTGTGTCGAGTAGGTATAGTGGGTAATTCTTTTTTGTTACATTGGAGTGCCTTGCTTCCTCCAAAGTATGCCAGGAAACAGGACCAGAAGAGCAATAATAATTTGGAGGTTTCAGTTGCTCCAGATTTACCAGCACAAAACTTCCCCCTTAAGAGAATAGGACAATGTTTAGTTGTAAATCTGGAGTGACTAATTCCTCCAAACTAATATTAGCAACAACAAAACACAATTAGTTTTTGTTAGCCTGCTCCTGTTTCCTGGCATATTTTGGAAGAATCAAAGCACCTTAATGCATTTACGTATTTACAGCCATGGCTGATAGTGCTTGACCAGGGTCCAAGGAGTGTTGGAGAGAAACTGAACAGAGTTCGAAAAAGTGAGTTCAAGTTCAAGTTATGAGGGCTGCTCGTAAGCAGCATAATATGTGGGGGTTGTGTGGGGGATTTAGGGATCCAGGGTAGGATTAGGATATGGGTTAGGATGAGGGTGGATTGGGTCAGGGACTGTGGGTTAAGGATTAGGATTGGGGAGGTAATGATTGGTGATCCTATTTCAAAAAGTGTCAAGAGTGAGTCTTCTAAACTTTTCTCAACGTTGAGAATGGTTTGGAAAATTAACTTGTTCGAACTCTGTTCAGTTGTTCACCAACACTCCTTGGACCCTGGTCAAGCACTATCAGGCATGGCTGTACCAATATTGTTTTACCCCCAAATTAACTTCTATCTTTGCATTCCTTTCTCAGTTTACCTTGGCTTGTGAGACAGGTTACACTGTGAGTCATTCGCTGGTAAAGGTTAATGTTTACAATATTCTTTTAACTCCTTGTGATGTACTGTACACTTTGAGAAAATACAGTAAGCGTATGTGTGTTGGGTTTACAAGCCGCAAAGTGATGTTTTTCAAAGTGCACGTGTTTTCAAAGTGCAGGTGTTTTCAAAGTGCACGTGTTTTCAAAGTGCACGTGTTTTCAAAGTGCACGTGTTTTCAAATTGCACGTGTTTTACAAAGTGCACGTGTTTTACAAAGTGCACGTGTTTTACAAAGTGCACGTGTTTTTCAAAATGCACGTGTTTTCAAAATGCACGTGTTTTCAAAGTGCACGTATTTTAAGACTTCAAAGGGCACTAGTTTTCAGGACCGAAAGTGCATGTGTTTTAATTTCCAAGAGACGAGAATCTGGAGAGTCACGTGGTGGGCAAGTTTCCAGAGAGGCAGGTCAGTTTACCCTCACCAAACACAGCAATGTAAGTACCATGAAAGGATTTTATATATTTTTTTTGTTGAGGTATAATACAATGTGTTCCAGACTAGGGCTTACAAATACTGATAAAATTGCACGATGCAGTACGAACAAAATTACGGTAAAACAGACACAAGGAAAGCATGTTGTTTCAAACGTGATTTCAGTTCACGGGATATTTAAGGGTGTGTGGGAGTAGGGGGACAGGCTTGGGGGGGGGGGGTTGGGGGGTGCAGGAGTAGGGGGACAGGCTTGGGGGGGGGGGGGTTGGGGGGTGCAGGAGTAGGGGGACAGGCTTGGGGGGGGTTGAGGGGTGCAGGAGTAGGGGGACAGACTTGGGGTTATTTTGGGAGGGCTAGGGGGGGTACGGGATTAGAGGGACAGACTTTCTACCCACCCCAAGCCTGCCCCCTTATTCCCGCACCCCCCCCAGTCCCCCCTAAACCTGCCCCCCTCCTAAGCCTGCCCCCCTACTCCCATTCCCCTTTAACTTAATTAATTTAGGGACCCTGTGATGTAGACAGATTATTGGAGATAAACGAGTCCTTCAAACATTGCCACGAAACACTAGTTATATAGAAAGTGCTTGTTTCGTGGCTTAGTCAGTGGGAATCAGAAGCCACCACGTCTCATACACGATCACAGGGACTTTTATTAAGAAGGTAGTATACTTTGGTACAGCCACAATCGAATATAATATCCACACACACTTTCCTTCCATCGTAGTAAATATCTTGGTAATAAAGAACAACAACATGTGTATGATTTTGTACCACCTAATAATAATAATAATAATAATAATAATAATAATAATAATAATAATAATAATAATAATAATAATAATAATAATAATAATAATAATAATAATAATTGAGGGGGTTGAGTTGACGTAAGGTGTTGTTGTTGTATGATTATATTTTGATATGATACTGATTGATTTACACGATGGAAGGAAAGTGTGGGTAGATATTCGATTGTGGCTGTACATTAGAGCACCTTGATTCATCCACCAAAGTATGCCAGGAAACAGAATCATTAGAAGGGATATGATGGTGTCCTGTTGTTGCCTGAAATAGTTTAGAGGAATCAATTACTCCAGATTTACCACCAACACTGTATTTTCTATCCCCTTAAAAGGTGGTATATATAGGTAATTCTTTTTTTTGGTACTGTACATTGGAGTGCCTTGATTCCTGTAAAGTATGCCAGGAAACAACAGGACTAGAAGAGCAAAAATAATAATGGTGGTGTTCTGTTGTTGCTTGGAATAGTTTGGAGGATTCAGTTGCTCCAGAATTACCCCCCCAAAAAAACACACACACACACACAAAACTTCCTCTCCCCCTTTAACCATTTAATCCCTTACCTTCCCTTCTTTCCCTTTCCCTTCCCTTTTCCTTCCTCTGTCTTTCTCTTCCCTTCCCTTCCTTAAACTACAACCAATCCCATCACAGAACAGATATACAAGATCACATATATTTTCTACGTGTGTGGGAGGGAGGGTGATAGATCTATAGACGAGATGAAAGTCGCCACCAGCTTCTGAAAAAAACTGAGTATTACATAGGATTTACATAGATATTAGATGTATTCATGAGTATGTAAATGGGTTAGGTTAGGTGAGGTCAGGTTGGAAGCGTCACCTGTAATGATGAATATGGGATTACCTTTGAGGCTTATTCACGTGGAAGGTCTTTATATAATAATAATAATGTCAATAATAATAATAATAATATCAATAATAATAGTAATAATAATAATAATAATAATAATAGTAATAATAATAATAATAATATCAATAATAATAGTAATAATAATAATAATAATAATAGTAATAATAATAATAATATCAATAACGATAACAGTAATGACGATAACAGTAATGACGATAACAGTAATGACGATAATAATAATAATAATAATGACGATAATAATAATGACGATAATAATAATGACGATAATAATAATGACGATAATGATAATGACGATAATAATAATGACGATAATAATAATGACGATAATAATAATAATGACGATAATAATAATAATGACGATAATAATAATGACGATAATAATAATGACGATAATAGTAATGACGATAATAATAATAACGATAATAATAATAACGATAATAATAATAACGATAATAATATTAATAATAATAATGATGACTATTTTTCATTATCATCATCATCATTATTTTTATATATTTTTTTTTGTTTTTTGTACATCTTTATTTATTGATCAGCACAGTGTACTTATTTTTGCTACAATCTAAGGAATATGTTCCAAGTGACACGTATTTGTTCAGCTTCAACACACAGTTAACTATTCCTGTACTACATAAACATTTGAATCATATATAAAAAAGGTTAACTTGGGATAGAAGGAGCGCCAAAACTAAATCAAAATTAATTAAAAAAATGTAATAAATAATATGATCTAAATAGAGATTAACTCGGGACAGAAGTAGCGCCAAAACTTAAATCAAAACAAAATATTAATTATATAAATATAAATATAATAATAATATAATTTAAAAAAAATATTAACTTGGGACAGAAGGGGCGCCAAAACTCTGAAACATATCCTCAGTAATCTAGGTGAGTTTCCCTTCACTCTTCACCTTCCTATATCCAGAATAATTAATGTATTGTAACAGCAAAACTAAGTATAATTCGACATTCGACATAGAGATAGTTTTGCTTAGAATTGTCCAAGCATGTCATCATTTACTTTAATTAATGGAATGGTGAATCACCCTGTCCTGTATATATATTACTGTTTATCCCTTCGTTAAGTAGGCCCCATCCTCCCTTCTTTCTTATCTGGTTAGTTATTTAATGGCATACTTTTGTTAAAGTGATGGTCTAATGTACTGCAACCTGGTGAATAAAAGCGAGCTATTTGAGTTAATTTTATGAACCAAAATTGCACACACCAACAGCTATAGTTTCGGATCATTTTTCGAAGCCATCTCATTGGAAGGTGTTGCAGTACATTAGACCATCACTTTAAATTGGAGCGTCTTGAATTCTCCAAACACTACTATGAAACAGGACCAGATTAACACAAATGCTGTGGTCCTGTTTTTCCCATGCTGATGATTTCACCCTTCACTCCTCCATCCAGTTTAACAACCGCTCCCCCAGTAGCTCCTCTCCACATCACGTGATAATGCAGTAACATGCCTGACTTCTGTCTTTTCTCTCATCTCTGACTGGGACAGAGAGAACCTTGTGGTTTTCAATGCCTCTAAAACACAGTTCCTTCATCTTTCAACTCACTCTAATCTTCCAAATGACTATTCCCTCTCCTTCAAAGATACACAACTCAATCTTTCTTCTTCCCTTAATATTATATGAGTGTCTTTCATGCACATCTATTTTGGAAAGATTATATTACCTCTCTTGCTAAAACGGTCTCAAAGAATTTACTGTAGGTTTGCTGCGCACTTTCTGTGAATACTTCACCCCCACACAGATGCTGTCTCTGTACAGTACTTTGGTCTCATCGGTCCCTGTATGGTTGATTGATTGATGGATATTAGGCGCCGCAACATCCGAGGTCCTATAGCGCCAGAAAAAGGTGATAGAGAGGGGTGCGTCCCTGTATGGAGTATGGCTCTCATGTGTGGGGAGGATCAACCTTCACAACACTACTGAACAAGGTGGAATCAAAGGCCTTTCGTCTCATTAACTCTTCCCCTCTTACCAATTCACTACAACTTCTCTCTATTAGCTGCAATGTTGCATCACTTTCTGTCTTCTATCGCTATTACACTGGACATTGTTATTTTGAGCTCTCTCCTCCCCTTAGGAAAACAGCAACACTCCCCAAGCCTCTCATTCTCACCCCTTTTCTTTCCAACTCTGTAATGCAAAGAGTTAACCGGTACTCTCAGTATTTAATATACACAACTGGTCAACTCTGAAACACTCTACCTCCATCCATCTTTCCTTCTTACTACGACTTATGCTCCGTCAAATGCAATGTGTTTAGGCATCTCGATTGAAATTGGAAATAATTTTGTACTACTCCTGTATTTTTATTAATGAGGACGATTAGCGGACTCCCAGCCTTTGGTCCTCACCCTCTTAATAAAAAAAAAAAAAATCTCTCCCCATGTCCAAACCATCTTAACCAAGTTTGTTTGCACGGCCTGCTAACTCTACACACACACACACATAAACACACACACACACACACACACACACACACACACATCTCAGACATCTTATCACTGCTACATTCAACCTTCTCTTTTCATTTTCTCCTATATTCCATGTTTCCACTCCATACAGTACAGTAGGCATTGCTATCCCTTCATACAACTTCCTCTTTACATCCAAGGGATTTACAGCAGAACATCCAATTCATTCCTCCTACCACCTTTTACTATAGTCTGTTCAAAACTTGTGTTCCATTAGCCTCTATCTATCTAGCTCTTTCTATCTGTCTATATATCGCTATTTCTATCTAGCTATCTATTTCTATCTATCTATCTAACTATCTCTATCTATCTATTTCTCTCTATCTATCTATCGCTATTTCTATCTATCTATCTATTTATCTCTATTTATCTATCGCTATTTCTATCTATCTATCTATTTCTATCTATCTATCCATATCTATCTATCTATATATCTCTATCTATCTATTTCTATCTATATATCTCTATCTATCTATATCTATCTATCTATCTATCTAGTTCTATCTATCTAAGCATAAGAGGCCAAAAGGAACACAAGTTTTGAACAGACTATAGTTTCGTCTAGATATTACGTGTCTCTATATAGATATCCACCAAATACTTAAAGCACCCCACCTCCTCCAATATTTCACTATCTAGCATTATATATATCCTTCTCCTCTTCTCTCCTCCTCTTCTCTCCTCCTCCTCTCCTCCTCTTCTCTCCTCCTCTTCTCTCCTCCTCCTCTTCTCTCTTCCTCCTCTCCTCCTCCTCTCCTCCTCCTCTCCTCCTCCTCTTCTCTCTTCCTCCTCTTCTCCTCCTCTCCTCCTCCTTTTCTCTCCTCCTCCTCCTCCTCTTCCTCTTCCTCTCTCCTCCTCTTCCTCTCCCCTCTTCTTCTTAATAATAATATCACAACTGAGAGTGAGTTAGTGTGCATAACTAATGAAGAAAAAGTAAATAAATCTATATAAATAGTTCTACTGGATTGATATCATTAGTCTCAAGTTGAAGGCTAAAAATATTTGTGCAGGGAAATGGTTAGTGAAAAAAAAAAAAAAAAAAAAAAAAGCAGAGGCTAAAATTAATTAAAATGAAAGTGTCGTTTCTTAATCCGAATTGCAAATCGTTCATTTCATCCGCTTTTATGTTGGCAGGTAAAAAACGAAGGCAGTTTTATTGAATTCAGAGGCAATGGAGAGAGAGAGAGAGAGAGAGAGAGAGAGAGAGAGAGAGAGAGAGAGAGAGAGAGAGAGAGAGAGAGAGTTACAAGGAGTTACAAGGACAAGTAGCACCTCAAAAGGTCTTACGACCCATACCAAGGAGGTACCGTAGGTGTAGTAGTAGTTGCTAACTAATAGTGAGAGATAAAGTATAGTAAAGAGAAGGCTCTCCCCACCCACCTCTCCCACCCGCATTGCGGGTATGGAAATGGAAATGTACCTAACCCGGGGGAAAAAAGGCCGGACTAGGAAATTTTTGTATAGGAAAGGAGGAAACAATCCCTATAACTTTACCAGGCTTGGCAGAACTTTGTCTAACTGTTTCTTGAACTGTTCTATCGATGAACTATCAACTACCTCTGCTGGTAGCTGATTCCAGACATTGCAGATTTTATATGTGAAGAAACTACCTAACGTATTATGGCGGAAGCGTTTCAAGTCTAGTTTCCATCCATGGTTTCTAGTTGCATTAGTGTTTAAGCTAAACAGGCACTGATAATCAATGTTTTCATATCCACAAAGGATTTTGAAAACTTCAATTAGTTGACCTCTCAAGCGTCTGGTCTCTAATGAGAAGAGACCTAGTGCCTGCAGCCTTCTCTGGTAGCCCATGTGTTTAATTGATGGGATCAGTTTAGTGGCCCTAGCCTGGACTCTCTCAAGCCTCGCAATGTCTTTCTTGAGAGTCGGCGACCAGAACTGCACAGCATATTCCAGATGTGGCCGAACCAAAGAATTGTACAGAGTGAGGACTATCTCTTTGTTTCTAAATCTAAATTGCCTCTTTATATAACCAAGAAGCCTCTGGGCTTTCTTCTCTACTTCGAGGCACTGCTTGGAGAATTTGAGGTCACTGCTGATCAGTACACCTAAGTCTTTCTCCAAGTCAGTACAACTAATTTCACTTCCCAACAGAGAGTAACTGGCTCTCAGGTTGGCTGGACCTATGTGCATCACTTTACACTTGTCCAAATTGAATGGCATCTGCCATCGTTCAGACCACTTTCCTACTTTCTCTAGGTCTTTATGTAATTGTTCTACCTTTTCAAATGATGAAGCATTACACCCTAACTTGGTGTCATCAGCAAATTTTGCAATTCGACTGACAATGCCCACATCTATATCATTAATGTAGATTATAAAGAGTAGTGGACCTAGAACTGAACCTTGAGGAACCCCACTTGTGACTGATGCCCAAGTTGAGGCTTCCCCATTGATTACTACTCTTTGGCGCCGGTCAGTTAGCCAATTCTCAATCCATTTAGCAAGCATGCCCCTTATTCCCAGTGCACGGGTTTTTGCCATCAACCTCTGATGAGGTACTTTATCAAAGGCTTTCTGAAAGTCCAGATAAAGGATGTCTATTGCCCGGCACTGGTCATACTCAGAAAGCATACCGTGGAAAAATTCAATCAAGTTGGTCAAACATGAACGCCGACGCCTAAAGCCATGCTGTGAATCATACAATAAATTATATGATTCAAGATGATCTACTATTCTATCTGCAACTATACCCTCCAATACCTTTCCTACTACAGATGTAAGGCTGATTGGACGGTAGTTTCCAGGAAGATGGCGATCTCCCTTTTTAAATTTGGGAGTCACATTTGCTTCCTTCCAGTCAGATGGGACTTTTCCTGTTTCAAGTGATATATTGAAGATAGCAGCCAGGTAAGGGGTTACCTGGTCACATACCTCTCGCAAGACCCTAGGAAGAAATTCATCAGGACCGGGAGATTTGTTGACACTTAGAGAGAGAGAGAGAGAGAGAGAGAGAGAGAGAGAGAGAGAGGAACTGGGGACTGAAGGAGAGATAGTGATAAAGAGAGTGAGAGGGGGGAGGAAGGGTTAAGAACTGGGGAATGAGAGAGAGAGAGAGAGAGAGAGAGAGGTGGGGTGGGGTGGGGATATGAGAATTGGGAACTGAAGGAGAAGTAGATAGTGACAGAGAGGGAGAGGGGAAAGAGTGAGAACATTGTATGAGTGTACCAGCTGGACTAAATTAACGAAACACAGCATACCCACAGCGTACAGTACACACGTGAGTCAGCTAAAGGAACCAGAACCTTACCACCATCATCACCACAACAACAACAAATACCACCACCATCACAACAACAACAACAACAACCACCATCACAACCACTACAACCACCACAACAACAAATACCACCACCACCACAACAACAACTACCACTACCACCACCACAACAACAAATACCACTACCACCACCACCACCACCACCACCACCACCACCACCACCACCACCACCACAACAACAACAACAACAACCACTACCACTACCACCACCACCACAACAACAACAACCATCACAACAACAATAAATACCACTACCACCACCACCACCACCACCACAACCACCACAACCATCACAACAAATACCACAACCACAACAACAACAACCACTATACGTGAAGCTGCCCTGAACCACGTGTTGGATTCTTCTCTCCCCATAACTCCTAATCTTCCCTTGGTGGTTCCTCTGGCGGGCTGACGGTGACAAGCAGCTATTGGGTCAAAGATGTGGATGTCCATGAAGGTTGTCTGTCTGTCTGTCATCTTATACACAACCTACGAGTACTTAGTTATGTTCACACGAGCTTTGGTGTTGATGTTGACTGTATTGTATTGTATTGTTTTGTTGGTGGTGTTGGCTGTATTGTATTGTAAATGTTTACCGTCTAGGGGAAGAAGAGTTGGATCAGTGGAGACGTCATGACACACACACATACACACACACACACACACAGACACACACACACACACACAGACACCTCCCTCAGCATATAGACTGTCAGATCCCTCACCTCGTCATGTCTGTTACATACATATCCATCCTGTTTAAATGTCATGTTGTGGTTGAGGTCATTATTTTGGTGATGCATATGTCCAGGTGTTAGGAATTCCCTCCATTGGTCACACATACAGTTGGCTCCACTCCCGCGTTTCTCCCCTGTCGTTGCCAATGTTGGGCCAGTCAGAAATTCAAATCTTGATTCACAACTTAAAATATTCGAAACATTCATATCTTTCACTCTAAAGATATGAATGTTTCGATTTTTTTAACTTGTGGATTGGGATTCGAATTTCTAGATGACTGGCCCAACATTGGCAACGCGAGGTGAGAAACGCAGGAGTGGAGCCAACTGTACCTCACAACAACCACATCAACAAATTCTGGTTTAATAAGATTGCTGAAGCCTCTTTGCTCTCTAATAGTAGGTAATGAAGGTAGCCAGTTGGATGCTCCCGTTTTCTGTGCAGTGTGAATTTTCCTGATGGTGTCTACAGGCTTGATGTTTATTATTAGAGGTTCCTGCTGTGCTTCTTGTCTGTCCATTGATAACTTTCTCGTTTGCTCGGTGATCGCACTGAGGTCAATTTTTACATGATATTTTTATAGATGTTATCATTACTATTACTACTATTACTATTACTACTACAATTACGATGATATATCTTTTACTATTACTTCTATTACTATTACTACTTTAACTGCTATTACTATTACTACTATTATTATTACTACTATTACTATTACTACTATTACTATTACTACTAATAATATTACTACTATTATTATTACTACTATTACTATTACTACTATTACTATGACGATTACTACTATTATTATGGCTATAATTACTATTTCTACTAATACAACTATTACTACTATTACTACTACTACTACTAATGATGCTTGTTCTTGCCATTATAGTGTACTTTGTCAAAATTTATGACGTATGTATCTATCTATCTATATTCTATAGCCTACCTACCTACCTACCTATCTATCTACCCACCTACCATACCCTACCTATCTATCTATCTACCTACCTACCTACCTACCTACCATACCCTACCTATCTATCTTTATCTATTCCATACCTTACCTACCTACCTACCTACCTACCTATTCCTTCCTTCCTTCCTTCAATCCATCCTTCCTTTATAGCAGCCTTCCACACACACACACACACACACACACCTGTTTTTGCTTATTACTACTTCCTCAGTTTTACACACACACACACACACATACATACACATATATATATATATTGTGTGTGTGTGTGTGTGTGTATTTTATGTCAAGCGCTTAATTAAACTGAGTATGGAATTCGGATTAAGTAAGGGATAATGTGTGTGTGTGTGTGTGTGTGTGTGTGTGTGTGTGTGTGTGTGTGTGTGTGTTGTTCATAATGGAGTACGTATTATTTTTCATCGATACACTCTTTAGGTGAGATTGACAAACAAACATGTATTCAGCCAGCCAGTTAGACAAACACACACACACACAGAGACATACACAGACAGACAAACAGACAGACATACAGAGACAGACAGAGTGACAGAGAGACAGACAAGGACACACACAGACACACATACACACACACAGACAGACACAGATACAGACAGACACAGATACAGACAGACAGAGACAGACACAAGCACACACACACACTCACACACAGAGACAAACACACAGACAGACATACACAGAGAGAGAGACAGAGACCAACACACACATACAGACACAGAGACAGACAAACACACACACAAACACACACACACAGACATACACATACACACTCACACACAGACAAACACCCAGACAAACACACAGACAAACACACACAGACAGACAGAGTGACAGAGGTATGGATGGAGGCTGGCTGGCTGAGACCCATTTTTTATTTCCCACCATCAAGACCAGTGGTATGACAAAGGTTAATTGGAAATCTATCCCGTGAAAAAGAAAAATGGGTAAAGGTGATTTGGCTTAGAGAGACACGGTTCCCAAATAGAATTACACCAACCATGGATTCACTTGCCGTCACTCCTCTACCGATAGTTTTTCACACGGCTTATTTACACACACACACACACACACACACACACACACACACAGACAGACAGACAGACATACACACACACACACACACACACACACACACATATACCCATACTGTATATTTGTTATGTGTATCGTAGTGTGTCCCTGTTCACATAGTACTATACTCTGTTCAAAACTTGTGTTCCATTTTCCGCTATCTATCTGTCTCTATTTCTATCTATATATTTATATCTATATCTATTTCTATCTATATCTTTCTATCTATCTCTATCTGTCTCTATTTCTATCCATATATTTATATCTATATCTATTTCTAAATATATCTTTCTATCTATCTCTATCTGTCTCTATCTCTATATGTCTCTATTTCTATCTATCTCTTATCTGTCTATCTATCTATCTATCTATTTCTATCTATCTACGCATAAGAGGCCAGCGGAACACAAGCTTTTAGGGGGACAGGTTTGGGGTGGGTAGAAAGCCTCCTGTTCCCCTATTCCTACAACCATCTCAGAACCACCTAACCTTCCCCTCTCCCCTCCAAACCTGTCCCCCTACTCCCGCACCCTCCAAAGTTCCCCGACACCCCCTCTAAACCACCCCCAAGCCTGTCCCCTATTCCCACATCCCCTTAATTAAAGCGAGGATTGTAACCTTGTAGATGTAACCAGACTGACTGCCTTATTGACCTATATATACTGTAGCTTTAAAGTCGATAGGCATTAATAGCAAAATCTTCTTCTTACAGTACACAGTGTTAAAAAAAAATAAAAAAAAATAAACACTTCCATGTTGAACCTGAAGCTGTCCACAGTCTCCTATTAATCCCTTCAACAGTCAATGCGACCACAGAGAAGGGGAGGTATTTATTAATTAAGGAAATGTTTCATCCTTCATTCCCTACTCCCCTTCCTCTTCCCCACACACAAGAAAACATTTGTCTTTCATTGCCATACACTTTCGTCCTCTTTTCCCCATCTCATAATTATTCTCTCGCTCCCAGTATGTCTTATGTCTCTTTTCATTTCATGTTTCTATTATTAACTGATTAGTGACGCAAATATCATATAGTGACTACTGCACCTCATTAATCTCTCATTACACAACCATTACCGTCCATTGCATATATATATTTTTTTTTACACTTTTTTTTTGTCATACATTTTCATTCATTTTTCCCCATCTCATAATTATTCTCTCGTTCACAGCATACAATCTCGTTTGACCATTTTTCTTGTGAGTGCGACAATACGAAATAGAGAGGGAAATGTATGGAGCATAATAAAACATAGGAAAGAAAGATATAGTTATGCGATGAAGGGAAAACGGGAATGTAGCAAGAAATAAGTCAAATCTACTAACCATTTCAGGCCCCATGGTTTATCACAAAGATCTTGAAGGCTCTTAGTCAGATCATTCTAATACAATGTTTACGACACCCAGCCGTATCATTATAGTAGTTAGACAAATTTATATACTTAATGTAGCTGGTGTATCGTGGCAATGTTGGTAAAATTTTACAATAGCGCCTCCAAGTTTTTTTTTTTTTTTTTTTTTGTGAAAATTTTACAGCCACTCTAACCAACCTGACCTAACCCTAACCGCCTTCGGTCCTAACCCTAACCGCCTTCGGTCCTAACCCTGACAACCTTCGGTCCTAACCCTGACAACCTTCGGTCCTAACCCTAACAACCTTCGGTCCTAACCCTAACAACCTTCGGTCCTAACCCTAACAACCTTCGGTCCTAACCCTAACAACCTTCGGTCCTAACCCTAACAACCTTACATACATGAAATTTTATATTGTGACGAAACCAAATCCGAGCACCAACTTAAACCTTCATGACGGTATTGTATATATAATTAACTATTATGTTTGCATATTGACATTAAAATGTATTTGGAGGCGTGCTTATAAACTTATACCAAATCGCCATCTTGGCAACATTGCTGTGGGAAATTACGATATAAACAATCAATCGGGTTACATTCCAGCTGTACGATAATCCTGATGCATAAACGGTATTTACACATACAACACAATACCAAATGCTGATCATAAAACCACCAAACGTCGTAAAGCATCCTCGCTGGTTCAGTAGAGTAGAGGAAAAGGAGTTGCTATAATATTATCTCGTATCCTAACTCACTACCCAACCCCTAGAAGCCTTGACCAAATGTGGCAACTCAAACACACGTCACTAACATCCATCGTTACAGAGTGATGGATGGATTAATATTAGGCTTCTCTTGTACAGTTGGCAGCATAGGTTCGCTTCATTTCCACCTACGTATGTATGAGCTATATATAATGATGATATAACACAATTTAAATGCAGAGATGACAGATATATATAGCTCACATATGGTAAATTACGTATGTTGTTGTTGTTGGAATAAAAACTGGTTGAGAATGCTACTATCTATCTAGGCATACTAACATTATTAAAGTCATGAGATGGACGCGAATTTTTTATGCTGTCGGCTGTACAAATAAATACTGGGCGTGTATACCATTTTACATACCTTCATTCCAGCAGCTCATGTTGTCGTTGTCGATGTGTGTGTTTTGTCGAGTAGGAACGTCAGGCTCTTAGGGGACCCTGTGATTATGTTTTTTTTTTTTTTTTTTTTTTTATATGATCCGACACTAGACATAGGCTTAATCAAGCCTGTTATCGTGGCCCAGGTCAACTGCTGCTCACACACACACACACACGTCACGACTTCCGAACTGGTACCCAGCCACAGAGATAGGGAAGTGAGGGTGATTCCCAAATACTGCAGCTGTTATGGTACCAGTGAGGGTGTTATGGTACCAGTGAGTGTGTTATGGTACCAGTGAGGGTGTTATGGTACCAGTGAGGGTGTTATGGTACCAGTGAGGGTGTTATGGTACCAGTGAGGGTGTTTTACGACGTTCGGTGGCCTTATAGTTAGTGCCTGATACTCAAATCGAAAGAGTAAATATTCTCAGGCCCTCACCTGAGAGGATCGATCTCCCGACCTCTAGGATATGAGTCCAGAACACTAACCACTCGGCCACCTCCCCTAAAGACATAAGACATGGTGGCAATGTTTGATTCCTCCTGACGTCTATGCCACAAAACTAGCTCTTTCAATGTAAGTTAGGTGGTGTTTCGTGGCGATGTTTGAAGTAATCACTACACTTCAATTTTCTCACTACATCACAAGGGTTCCTCTTAAGGGCCCTGGGATCGTGTATAAAACTGGAGGCTTCTGATTCCTCCTGACTATGCCACGAAACAAGCTCCTTCCATATAGGTGGTGTTTCGTGGCAATATTTGAAGGACACATTTACTTCCAATTTTCTCACGACATCACAGGAGTTCTTAAAGACAAACCAGTTCATTTTATAGACGTCACTATTATAGTTCCAAAACTTATTGTACAGTTGGACAGGAATTCGTGGTACAGCCCAAGTGAAAGATGGTCAATTTCTCCCAATATCAAGTTCCTTATTAGTGCCAAATAGGAGACATCAGGGGCAGAAGTCAGTATTGAGGATGGTGTGTGTGTGTGTGTGTGTGTGTGTTCCTTAGTGCCAAATAGGAGACATCAGGGGCAGAAGTCAGTATTGAGGATGGTAATAAAAAGCAAGTACATGATAATAGACACTGGTTACTCAAATGGGACGAGTATCTTTCACCTGGGCTGTATCAACCATTCATGTGTCCAACTGTATATTGATTGACTGATTGATATTTGGCGCAGCAACAGTGAGGTCATATCGCACCCGAGGAATAAAGTGATTGATTGGTTGTACAGTTCTATGCACAAAAGGTAACAGATGTATAAAGGAGACAGTAGGAGAAATGTCAGCCCCTTTTAATTAACCTATTGTAGATCGTCGCATTTTCTTCACTTCACTACAAAATTAATCTATCTATCACTGTCTGTCTCTATCTTCTTCATCACTCACTGCCTGTCTCTATTTTCTTCATCAACTCAAGTCGGTTCATATTTTATTATTTATCTAGTCACTAATTAATATCTTTCCACTTATCACACAATCATAATATTCTTGTTTCTTGACGCAACGCACCGGCCTCGTCCACTCACTAACAGTATGTCCAAACCACTGACCAGATGCTACCCCCCCTCTCCATCTCCCTCTCCCTCCCCCTCCCCCTCCCCCTCCCTGAAATGTCTCCCGCCACGAAGCATCAACCCCTGTGTCTCGAGGCAGGTTCGGGTGGGTTGACCGTCCATACGAGGCTACTGACTACGAGTGGGACTCATCATATGAATGCGAACATGACCATGACAATGTTTCGAATACGCTTAAGTGGAAAGTTCTGTATTGGTAAATCTGGAGTAACCAAATCCTCCAAACTATTCCAAGTAACAGGACACCATTATTTATGCTCTTCTAGTCTTGTTTCCTGGCATACTTTGGAGGAATCAAGGCACTCCAATGTACCAAAAAAGAACTTGCACCTTAATGAACAGGTTAATATTGGTGGTAGTACTGTACAGTCACTCATAATAATTAAGACCCCCCCCCCCCAGGCCAGTCACCTTCTTATACGTGTGATATATCGGTTCTGGCAACAGTGTACGTGACGTCAGTGATGGCGCTTGAGGTATGAAGTTGATCTGCTCGACTCACTTTGAACTAAGGGTAGATGAGACGAAGCAGGAGTTGAGATAATGTTTCGAGCAAACCAGCCTTAATCCAAACACCACACACACCTCTGACGTCCACTTTCCCATCTCACTCTCCATCTTAAGGAGAGGTTATAGTTCTGACATTTTTGGAGATAATGATTCCTTTAAACTATTCCAGGCAACAAGATCCCATTACTTTTCTTCATCTGGGTCTGTTTCCTGGCATACTTTGGAGGATTCAAGGTGCTCCAATCTATCAAAAGTATTCTCTCCCCTTAACACCTTCATTATCAATCTGTGTGTAGCCGAAAAAATGATCAATCCACTATTATGTACTCAGGCCCTAAAAAAAAAAAAGTGATATTTTTATACACGCTGAACCAATGCTATATGACAGGACATGTTATTACCCTGATAAAGTCATCAGAGAAAATGACTAGGCCAGACATTCAGACGCTAGAGAGAGAGAGAGAGAGAGAGAGAGAGAGAGAGAGAGAGAGAGAGAGAGAGTTTCAAATTTCAAATTCAAATTTCAAATTCATTTATTTTTCCACAGGGTAGTGGCTATTACAGTCAGTACCTACATATTATGGTAGACAGCCGTCTACTCGTCAAACATTATATAAATTAAATAACATAGAAAAGTAAATTAGGTTTGCTATGAGTGAATATGAAATTACAGTTGTACATAAAATTACAATAAATATAAAATTACAGTTGTGATATATAAAAAGTTAAAAGAGAGTAAATAAAAATATCATTAAAACTGAATGTTGTTAAAAGAGAGTAAATATAAAATATCATTAAAACTGAATGTTTTTAAAAGAGAGTAAAATTAATAAAAAATATCATTAAAACTGAATGTTGTTAAAAGAGAATAAAATTAATAAAAAATATCATTAAAATTGAATGTTGTTAAAAGAGTAAATATAAAATAACATTAAAACTGAATGTTTTTAAAAGAGTAAATATAAAATACATTAAAACTGAATGTTTTTAAAAGAGTAAATATAAAATAATATTAAAATAGTTATGGAATACATGTAGTAAAATAATATCCATCGTTTACAGGAAAATATCATTTATGGTCATATGAGTGTTGCAATAAATACTTGATCAGTCTGGATCTAAAAACAGAAAGCGTATTGGCATTACTGATAGTTTTAGGCAGTGAGTTCCATTTCTTTGGTCCATTTACAATAAAAGCTCTAGCACCATGGAGTGTCTGTCTTTGTACTAGGAATAATGAGATTATCTTGTTGTCTAGTCACACTATTTGTTTTGCTGTGGACTGTTGGGAAGGAATGGAGTCATTTAGGGTTCAGGTTGTTCACTGACCTGTACATGGCCATATTGATATCCAGGATGGGTTTAGGTTTGATTTTTAACCAACCCAACTCCTTAAAAGCGGGGGTGATGTGGTCATGTTTTTTCAACCCACCCAAAGAAACTCTGGCAGCAAAATTTTGTAGTTTTTGAACTTTACTTATTTGAGTAGTGTTGGTGGTACCCCAAATCCTTATACAATAATTAATAAGACTTAACACGAGTGATTGGACAACAATTGTTCTACACGATTTATTAAAATTCATACCAATACGGTTTATGTAAATCAGCATCCCCATTACTTTTTTTGTAATTTCATTAATGTGCACATCGAAAAGCATGTATCGATCTATATGTAGGCCTAAATTTTTCACATGTGTGCTTGGACAGATGCTGGTGCCATCAAACTTTATTACGACATTTCCCGGTACATGTGATAACAACTGTCTGCTTCCGATAAATATACATTGTGTTTTGTTTGGATTTACCATTAATCCATTTCTGAGAAAGAATTATTTTGTTTTGATGAGTGTGGCTTCAGTTTCTTTAATGATATTACTTAGGTCATTCAAAGAGCCACTGTGAAGAAACTGAGTGTCATCAGCGTACTGAATAAGGGTACAGTTATTTATGTAGTCAGCCATATCATTTACATAAATAGTGAAAAGTATTGGCCCGAGGATGGAGCCTTGAGGTACACCAAAGTTAATATTGACTTTTGCTGAAGTTTTATTTTTTAGCTTGACGGACTGAGTTCTGTTAGAGAGGTAGCTCTTCAGCCAAAAAGAATCAATGTTTAGATTAGAACACTTTCTCAGAAGAATTTCATGGCTTACACTATCAAACGCCTTGGACAGAGAGAGAGAGAGCACTTGAATTAATTATACTCAAAATGTGCAAAAGTAAATAATATATACTGTAATATCAAGTAAATAAAATTATGACTACGATAAAGATGGCCTCTAGAAAATAATTATCTAATAATTTTGTAGCGAGTGACACCTTTGGTATTTGTTGAAGCAATCACTAGTGTCGACGTGAGCAGTGTCTGAATACCGAAGATGATTTTCCTACACTCACATGGTATCTTACACCCGTAGTTTTAAAAAAATTGAGGGCCCTTACTGGAGCTCTATGAACCCTCCAAATAATCCAGGCCACAAAACGCTTCAGTGTTTCGAATAGGGAATCTGTTGTCTGGAGTAGTTTAGTGAATTCATAGAGCTCCAGTAAGGGTCCTCAAATGTTTTAAAACTACAAGTGTTACTTCTAGCCTCCCACCCTCTCCCTCTTGAGCCCCCTTCTCCCCTCTCCCTTCCTCCTCCCCATCATTCTTCCTCCCCTCCTCCCCCCTCCCCTCTCCTCAATCCCCCTTCCCCTCACCCTCCCCCCTTCACCATTTTGCTCTTTAAGGCTTTCAAGATATCACCATAATCTTTCTCAGGCTGTCAGGTCACGTTGGGTCAGGTCACGTTGGGTCAGGTCAGGTGTGGTAATTTGCTGACTGGTGGGTAAAATGGTTGGTTCTGTCACCAGGCTGGTCAAATTAGTGGAAGGGAAGGGAAGGAAGGCAGGAGGAGGTGGAGAAGAATATCTTGTTTTTTGTGATTTCTCGTATGACTGTTAGAATTTGATATATTTATTTTTTTATTTTGTCATTATAACGTATATTTTTTTCTTTTTTTTACTTATTACAACATATATTTTTTATTTTTTTACTTATTATAACCTATATATATATATATTTTTTTTACTTATTATAACGTTTATTTTTATTTTTTTTACTATTTATAACGTTTTTTTTTTCATTTTTACCTATTATAACGTATATTTTTTGCTGATTACTTATTATAATGTATATATATATGTATTTTTTACTTATTATAACATATTTTTTTCTTTTTTACTTAATATAACTTATATATATTTTTTTTACTTATTATAACGTTTTTTTTTTTTCATTTTTACTTATTATAACTTATATATTTTTTCTTTTTTACTTATTATAACTTATATATTTTTTTTCATCATAATTATAGCTTATTTGTATTTGCTTATTTATTTATATAGAATTTACTATATATTTTTTCTTATTATTATTATAACGTATAGTTTTGCTTAATCATTAATTATTATAGCTTTTATCTTTTTGCTTATTACAATTATAAGTTATTTATATTTATTTGCTTCTCTATTTATCTTTTTATTTATATCTTTAGCTTCTTGGTTTTTGTGATTCCTCTTATTACAATTTTTTTAACATACTTTATTTAGGTATTATTATTATTATTGCTACCATTTTATTCATAAGATCTATTATTTATTCATTACTGTAGGTTGATTATTACAATGATGTACAGTTGCCAAAAAAGGTATTGCGACAACTATTGATACAACATTAAATATGTTAATGTCCATAGTTGTTTGTAGGGATTATAAATATGTATTACAGAAGGATATGTATATTTCCTTCTGTTATACATGCTATATTATAAGTATGTATTACAGAAGGATATGTATATTTCCTTCTGTTATACATGCTATATTATAAGTATGTATTACAGAAGGATATATATATTTCCTTCTGTTATACATGCTATATTATAAGTATGTATTACAGAAGTATGTGTATATTTCCTTCTGTTATACATGCTATATTATAAGTATGTATTACAGAAGGATATGTATATTTCCTTCTGTTATACATGCTATATTATAAGTATGTATTACAGAAGGATATGTATATTTCCTTCTGTTATACATGCTTATAAGTATGTATAGCAGAAGGATATGTATATTTCCTTCTGTTATACATGCTTATAAGTATGTATTACAGAAGGATATGTATATTTCCTTCTGTTATACATGTTTATAGTCCCTACAAATAGTTGTGGATATTACTAGGGTTAAAGTTCTATCAAGATTTGTCGCAATACCTTTTTTGGCAACTGTACGTACAGCCACAATCAAATATCCACCTACACTTTCCCTCCATCGTAGTAAAATAATATCTTGGTAATAAAGAACAACACGTGTATGATTTAATAATAATAATAATAATAATAATAATAATAATAATAATAATAACAGAGGGGGTTGAGTTGACGTAAGGTGTTGTTGTTGTATGATAATATTTTAATATGATATCAGAATTTATTTGCAAGATGGAAGGGAAACTGTCTGTGGATATTTGATTGTGGCTGAGTGTATATACTTTTTTAGGTATTATTATTATTATTATTATTATTATTGATATCATTGTATTCATATGGGGGAGTAAAAAAAAATAGTATTGTGTCCTGATCTGGGTCGGTGTAAATTAAACCTCATAGTAGAATTGGCACTTGTATTACCGTGGATAAAGATGGTCGAACAGAGCACTTCCTGAATGAGAGACTTGATTGGAGATGATGGTACTGTAACAAGTGTTGATCTCTCTCTCTCTCTCTCTCTCTCTCTCTCAAGATACGCCCTTCTCTATCTCAAGATACGCCCTTCTCGCTCTCTCTCTCTCTCTCTCTCTCTCTCTCTCTCTCTCTCTCTCCCTCCCTCTCTCCCTCTCTCCCTCTCTCTCTCTCTCTCTCTCTCTCTCTCTCTCTCTCTCTCTCTCTCTCTCTCTCTCTCTCTCTCTCTCTCTCTCTCTCTCTCTCTCTCTCTCTCTCTCTCTCTCGCAAGAAAGGGGATGGAAGGGAAGGTAAGGATAAGGTAAGCGAAAGTAAGGTAAGGTTGTGTATGAGGGAAGGGAAGGGAAGGGAAGGGGATGGAATGTAGGTAAGAGAGGGTAAGATATGGTTGTGTATAAGGAATGAGAAGGGGAAGGGATGGTAATATAGGTTCGTGTATAAGGGATGGGGATGGTTGGAATGGGAAGGGTATTTAAGGGGATGGTAGGGATGGGAAGGGTAATTAAGGGGATGGTAGGGTATAGGGATGGTATGTATGTAAGGTTGTGTATGAGAGATGGGGACGAAAGGGGATGGCAGGGATGGGAAGGTGATGGAAGGGGAAGGTAGGGTAAAATAAGGTCGTGTGGTAAGGTGATGGTAGGTAGGGTATAGGGATGGTAAGGTGATGGTAGGGATGGGAAGGTGATGGAAGGGAAAGGTAGGGGTATAGGGATGGAAGGTAGGGATGGGAAGGTGATGGAAGAGGAAGGTAGGGTAGGAATGAAAGGGGAAGGGATGGTAGGGATGGAAGGAAGGGAAGTGGATGGAAAGTATGGTTGTATTTGAGTAAAGGGAGGGGGAAGGTGATGGAAGGGGAAGGGATGGAAGGGAAGGGTAGGAATGAAAGAGGATGTAAGGGGAAGGGGATGGAAGGGTAGGGATGGCAGGGGAAGGTAGAATAAGATAGGAAAAGGGGAAAGGTAGGGTATAGGGATGGTAAGGTGATGGTAGGTACTGTATGTATGGTCGTGTGTGAGGGATGTAGCCTCTACGTTTAAGTTGCCGCCGCCACCCAATAAAGAGTTACTAGCTAGACCCCCTCGTTAAAATTTGTGACCCCTCGTATACCTCTAGATGGAGAGAGAGAGGGAGGAGGAGAGGGATGGGGGAAGGGGAGGGGGAGTGTGTGTGTGAGAGAGAGAGAGAGGAGGGGGTGAGAGAGAGGGGAAGGGGAGGGAAGGGGGAGAGTGTGTGTGTGAGAAAGAGAGAGAGAAAGGAAAATGAGAATGTAAGGGGAGAAGGAATGGAGAGAGAAGGAGGGATGAATGAATACAGAGGAATACAAAGGAAGTACAGGAAACAGGAAGTGGCTTTTTACGAAGGAGTGAAGGGGAGGAGAGAATGAAGAAAGAGGGATAGGGAAGGAGGGAATGGAATGGAGAAGGATAGCGAAGGAGAGGCTGAGAAGGGAGAGTATGTGTGTGTGTGTGTGTGTGTGTGTGTGGGTGTGTGTAGGAAATGAAAATGTGAGGAGAGGAGGGAATAAGGGATGAAAGAGGGTAGGGAAGGGAGAAGGAAACGGAGAGAGAGAGAGAGAGAGAGAGAGAGAGAGAGAGAGAGAGAGAGAGAGTGTGTGTGTGTGGGTGGGGATGAGCATGTGAAGGAAGAAGGGTTGTATGGACGAAATACACAGTTGTCTCTCCAATTATTTGACAGTTTGGGGAGACACTTGGGGCTGCAATATTCGAATTCGCAAATTTGGAACAATTAACCTTGTGGAGAAAATTGAATATGATGGACATCTCATCGCCGAGGGCTGATTTTTCAGGATTTTAGTCATTTTTTGTCATTATTACAGAGTTGCCCAAAAGTCTGTTTGAAGCTGCCGTGAGTGTAGTGCGTGAGGAGTGAGGCCCGTAGTTTTAAAAAAATTGAGGGCCCTTACTGGAGCTCTATGAATTCTCCAAACTACTCCAGGCAACAGATTCCCTATTCGAAACACTGAAGCGTTTCGTGGCCTGGATTATTTGGAGGGTTCATAGAGCTCCAGTAAGGGCCCTCAATTTTTTTAAAACTACGGGTGTGAGTGTGAGGGTTGATCAGTTCAGTTATCACCAATAATCAACGAGTTTTTACTCATACAAACACATTTCCTTTACTTTATATTCATTATTCTTTGTAACTTTCTCTTACAATCACTTGCACTTTTCAAAAATCTGTACCGGGATCCTTTCTCTTGTTATTAATAGTTCGCTGGATTTCATTCGTCACATAAACTGATTTCTGGTTGTTAGTTCGTTTCTTTATTTTCGGAATATGTTTATTTTTAATTGACAGGAGTTTTCCTGTGAATATACAGTATTATTACACATCGTTTCGACGTTTTTATTATTTAGCAATTCCGTCCAGATTATTTCGTTTAGTTCTTTTCTAATATTATTAAAGTTTGCTCTTTTATAATTAGGTACTAACTAACTGACTAGTTTCGCATATCTTAGTGTTACAGTTAATGTTACATATCGCTGTTTATAAGAGGTTCACCGACTTCACATGAACTGATTAAATCAAGGTCTGTTGTTAACACAAGGTCGAGGATATTATTATCTAGGTTGGGGTCTTGTACCAATGGATTTATAT
Organism: Petrolisthes manimaculis; assembly: GCA_034508575.1. Lineage (NCBI taxonomy): Eukaryota > Metazoa > Arthropoda > Malacostraca > Decapoda > Porcellanidae > Petrolisthes > Petrolisthes manimaculis. The sequence continues at coordinate 29,980 of JAWZYT010005276.1, forward strand.
AAAGTTTACGAACTATTCTCAACAGACGTTTTCCTTCGTTGTCGCCTGACTGAAGTTTCCAGTTTATTCTTGGAAGGTTAAAATTACCTCATATAATGACATTATTAATTTGTATTACTGATTTTATCTCTTCGTATAGCAAATTGTCATATATATATATATATATATATATATATATATATATATATATATATATATATATATATATATATAATATATATATATATATATATTATATATATATATATATATATATTCTCTTCGTATAACAAATTGTCGTGTTGTGTAATAGTTTTGGGGAGACAATAATAATACTGTACCGATAATTAAATGTTTTCCATTTACTTTAACTTTGACCTAAAAACAAGAATCATAGGCATCGTGTTTGTCTTTGTTTATTTCCATTATACCCAGGTTATCTTTAATGAATAAAAGAACTCCACCTCCTTATTTATGTGTCCTACAGTTAGCAGTAATTTGATAACCTGGGATAGCTACTTCTGCCAAATAATGTTTAGCATTCAATTTTAACCATGTTTCTGTTATACTAATTATTTCAGGATTCTCGGTATTTAATTAAGTTTGCAAGCATTTCGTCTATTTTTTTTCAATAATACTCCTTGCGTTGGTATACAAGAGGTTTAAATTGTTATGCCATTGTCTTATCAGTGGAGCCGAACGCGAAAATGTTCAGTGAAAATCTTGCTCGGAGTGAACTTGTCCTCTGAATCTGGCATTGGATCAGCTTCTGTCTGCCTATCTGTTCCTACCTGTCTGTCGTCATCTGTTTCTACCTGTCTGTCGATATCTGTTTCTACCTGTCTGTCGTTATCTGTTTCTACCTGTCTGTCGTCATCTGTTTCTACCTGTCTGTCGATATCTGTTTCTACCTGTCTGTCGATATCTGTTTCTACCTGTCTGTCGTTATCTGTTTCTACCTGCCTGTCGATATTTTGCTGTCCATTTCCTTCCTCAGTGTTGGCATTTCTCTCGTCGTCTTGAGAGGCTGGGATCTCATCTATACATTCGCCTATCACTCTTCCTAATCTCGCTTTGCCAACACTATTGAGATGTAAAATATTTCGACTGTACAATGTTCTATCCCTACAAAAGTAATCGCCAGATATAAAAAAAAACTCTGCATTATCCTGCCAACATAAAGCATTGAATCTACGACACTTTCCCTAAAATAGTCAGGGCTACTCACTGTTACCTTCCGTCTTCTATTGGTGAATTCCCTATAATCATTTTCCTATACTTTTCTAATATGGTGTCGGTGTCACCTTGCCCCGGAGGTGGTTTGTGCCAACTACTACATGTCACCAATGTTGTATCGTCTGGCGAGATTTCTACGAGAGTGTCAACCTTCTTTACAATTCCTTCCACCTTCTCTGTAATAATAATAATAATGAAATAGGAGGAGGAGGAGAAAAAGAAGGAAGTAGAGAGGGGGTGACTGATTGATTGATGTTATGTGACGCAACAGCGATGTCATATAGCGCCAGAAGAAGGTGATGGAGAGGTGAGACTGCAAGCATGAAGGAAACAGAACGATAAGAGAGACAGGTGAAAAACTTAAAAAAGAGAGGGATGGATAGGAAAAATGATAGAAAGGAGGAGCGAAGGATGGGAGAAATATAATGGTGGAGGAGGGAAGGATAGGGGGGGAAATAGGATGATGATGGAGGAGGAAGGATAGGAGAAAGATAATGATGGAGAAGATAGAAGAGAAGGAAATAAAAGGAAGAATAGAAGAAAATAAAATAAAGAGGAGGAGAGGAGGGAAAGAAAGGAGATAAATAAAGAGGACAGAAGAATAGGAGAGATGAAAGATAAAAGTGGAAAAGGAAGGATGGAAGAGAAATAATGAAGGAGGAGGGAAGGATAGAAGAGAAGAAAATAAAGTGGAGGAGGAAAGGATAGGTTAAAATAATGGTAGAGAAAAAAAGAAGAGAAGGAAATAAAGGACAGGAAGGAAGGAAGGAAGGAAGGAAGGATAAGTTAAAATAATGGTAGAGAAAAAAAAGGAATTAAAGGAACGGAGGGAAGGATAGGTTAAAATAATGGAGAAGGAGGAAGGATAGGAGATAGATAGATAATTATGTGGAGAAGGAAATAAAGGAAATGAGGAAAGGATAGGTTAAAATAATGGTAGAGAAAAAAAAGAAGAGAAGGAAATAAAGTGGAGGAGGAAAGAATAGTTGAAAAAATAATAGAGAAGATAGAAGGGTAGGTGAAAATAATGGTAAAGGATAGGATAAATATAATGGTGGATAGAAGAAAGAAGAGAAGGAAATAAAAGGAAGGAGGGAAGAAAATAATATAAAAAGAAAGAGGGAAAGAAGAGGGATAAATAAAGAAGATAGGAGAAATATAATGGTGTAGGAAGGTGTAAGGTTTTATGAGAGAAGTTACAAAGCAGGGAAAAGAGAAGGAAGGAAGGTAGGTAGGTAGGTAGGGACAGAGAGAGTAAGACAAGGGAATAACAACAACAACAACAACAACAATACCAGCAACAATTACAATAACAATAACAACAACAACAATACCAGCAACAATAACAATAACAACAACAACAATAACATCAACAACAAAAATAACATCAACAGCAACAATAACAACAATAACAACAATAACAACAACAACAACAACACCAACACGACCAATAACAACAACACCAACACGACCAACAACAACAACAATAACAATTACATATCCAACAACAACAATAACAATAACAATTTCAGTATCCAACAACAACAGTGAATGAGTAAATAGCTGAACGATGAATAAACAGAGGAATGGGAAGAAATGAAATAAGGAGGAGGAGAGAAGAGGGAATGGGACGCTAAATGAGGAAGTACAGGAAATATTAATAAAATGGAATAAGGGAAAAAATGAAAGGAGGAGGAGGAGGAAAAAGGAGAGAAAAACTGAACCATTTTGACATTGAAAAAAGAAAAGAGTTGAGAGAATAATGAACAGATGAAATAAAAAAAATAAAATAAAATAAAATAAAATAAAAATATAAGAAAATGAAAATACAAAAGTGAATGAAATAATAATAAGAGAAAAAAAGGAAACGTCAGAGTGAGGTAT
>JAWZYT010005277.1:0-5000 GCA_034508575.1 Petrolisthes manimaculis
ACACACACACACACACACACACACACACACACACACACGCACACACACACACGTCGATCCATACCAACATCACACACACTAATCTGTACCAACATCATACACACACACACACACACACACAACTCCAATCCCATCCCATCGCATCCAACACTCATAGCCCCCTATATACCAACTTCCTTCTCTCCCTTCTCTTCCCCCCTCCTCTTCTTTCTCTCCCTCGCTTCCCTCCCACACACACTTAGTTAATCTGTCAACTCGAAGGGTGGTGGTGGTGGGGGTGGGTGGGGGGGGGAGGGAGGAGGCAAAAATATACACTGAAAGTTTCCTTATTCCTTCGCGAACCAATAAACGTCAAGATCTTTTCCCGTTTTACATGGTGTGTCGCCCCTCGGAGTTGTGAGGTTGAGTTTATGAGAACGTTGTGAGCTGCAGTGAGGAGGAGGAGAAGAGAGATGGGGGAATGGTAGGAAGGAGGAGGGAGAGAGAGATGGAGGAATGGTGGGAAGGAGAGATGGGGGAATGGTGGGATGGAGGAGAGATGGAGGAGAGATGGGGGAATGGTGGGATGGAGGAGAGATGGGGGAATGGTGGGAAGGAGAAGAGAGATGGAGGAATGGTGTACGGAGGAGGGAGAGAGATGGGGGAATGGTGGGAAGGAGAGATGGGGGAATGATGGGATGGAGAGAGAGATGGGGAAATGGTGGAGAAGAGAGATGGGGGAATGGTGGGAAGGATGGAGGAGAAATGGGGGAATGGTGAGGAGGAAAGAGATATGGGGAAATGGTGGGAAGGAGAGATGGAGGAATGGTGGGAAGGATGGAGGAGAAATGGGGGAATGGTGGGGGAGAGAGATGGGGGAATGGTGGGAAGGAGAAGAGAGATGGAGGAATGGTGTAAGGAGGAGGGAGAGAGATGGGGGAATGGTGGGAAGGAGAAGAGATGGGGGAATGGTGGGGAAGAGAGATGGGGTAATGGTAGGGAAGAGAGATGAGGGAATGGTAGGAAGGAGAGAGATATGGGTGAATGTTAGGAAGGAGGAGAGAGACGACAGAGGAATGGTGGGGTGGAGGAAGAGGAGGGAAGCTGGAATGAAGAGGTGAGAGGAAAGAGGGGAATTGAAGCAGAAGAGAGAGAGAGGTAGGGGGGGGGGATGGTGAGAGGGAGGGAAGAAGGAAGGGAAGTTGGAGTGAGGAGAAAGAGAGGGGAGTGGTGGAAAGGAGGGAGGAGAGAAGGAAGTTTAAGAGGTGGAGGGAGAGGGAGGGGGAAGGGGAGGAGGGATGGGAAGTTTAAGAGGGGGAGGGGGAGGGGGAGGGGAAGTGGGTGTGTGAGAAGATGGTGAATACGGACAGTGGAAATAGAAATGAATAAAGAAAGGGAAGTGAAAGGGGAGTTAGTAAGTTATAAAGGAACAAGAACATGAAGGAAAACCCTTCAAAAGCTCCGACTCTTAATGATTCAAGTGAAATAATAAAATATCCATATGCAAAGGTCTCAAAAATATTAATTATGTTTTATCTGGATTTCCGTATTCATATGGTTATATTGAAATTTTGAAAATGAACCCTTTTTATTGAGGGTGAACCCCTCGGTTGAACTCCCTCTCGGTTGAAAAAATGATTCAATGTCGGTAAAAGAAAATGGATGGGAGTGAGTGAGTGAGTGAGTCATTTGAACCATTTTAGAAGTTGTCGCCCCAAGAAGAAGAACAACAAGAACAAGAACAATAATTACGATAAGACCTTGAGCTCTCGGCTGAGACCGGAGCTAAAAAGAGTGGCCAGAAGAGAAGAAGGTAAATGTGAGGTAATAAAAGAAGGAGAGAAGATGAGTGAATGGGAGAGGTGGAAAGTGTGTGTGTATATATTTATTATGTCTGGCTGTGTCCCTTATATCTTGTGAATTGTCTCTCAAAGTAAACGAAAGGTAGAAATAGAGTTGATGAGAAAGAGAGAGAGAGAGAATATTGGTGTGAAGTACGCGTGAGAAATAGAGAGAGAGGGATAGTGTGAGAATGCGAGAGAGAGAGAGAGAGAGAGAGCGAGAGAATATAGGTGTGAAGTGCGAGTGAGAAATAGAGGAACAAAGTGAGAATGCAAGAGAGGAGAGAGAGAGAATATAGATGTGAAGTGCGAGTGAAAAATAGAGAGAGAGAGAGAGAATATAGATGTGAAGTGCGGAGTGAGAACTATAGAGAGAGGGTGCGAGTGAGAGTGAGAGTGAGAGTAAGCCCCACAGCGCTGGACGCCCCCCGGCCAGCTGCCAATCCAGCCCGCATGGGAAAAAGTCAATTTCACAGAGGCAGCTTTGCTCGCCGGAAACTTTGTGAAGCGACTATTGTCTTCAGTCTAAATTCTGTCCGGCCCCATCCCTCAGTCCTGCCTGCCTGCCTGCCTGTCTCGCGGCCTACTTGCTTTCTTGCCTGTCTGCCTGTCTCTCTGTCTCTCCGTCTCTCTACTTGTCAACCCTCACTGCTCTCTCTCTCTCTCTCTCTCTCTCTCTCTCTCTCTCTCTCTCTCTCCTGCCTGTCTACTTCGCTACTACCTATCCGTTTCTCTCTCTCTCCCTGCATCTCTACTTGCCTGCCTCTCCACTATCTCTCTCTCTCTCTCTCTCTCTCTCTCTCCATATAAATCCAACTCAACTTCCTCCCACCCCATCTTTCTCAATTCCTCTATTTTCCTCGCTGTTCCTTCCCAATCTTCTCCGACGCCAAGTTCAAATTGCACAGAATATCTTGAGGTGACTTCCCTCTTTCCTTCATTTCTTCTCGCTTTTATATACTCATCATATATTTACTTCCCATTCACGCATCCTACAACCACTTACACACACTATTGTTCCATTTATAAATATTTGACTCTCACTATTTTTCTAATATGTCATGTATACGTCCGTCATTATATTAACACCATTTCCACCGTTCTCCGGCTAATATATGTAAGTTTTCCTCCAACCTTTCTTAGGAGGCTTAGATTTACAACCAGCGAATCGTGGAATGTACATCAAGGTCCCGAAAACGATGGAAGGAAGAAAAAGGACAAGAGAACGAAGGAAAAATTGCAGATGGAAGAACGAAAGATCGATTCCTGACATTGAACAGAAAGGCAATATACGGAACTGATTTAATTAAGGAGTAAATAAAGTACAGTGTTGGTAAATATGAAGTAACTGATTCCAACTATTTATTCCAAGCAACAGGACAATATTATTACTATTATTATTATCATCACTTGTTCTGAATCTGGTCCTGTTTCCTGGCATACTTTGGAGGAATCAAGACACTCTCAAATGTACCAAAAGTATATTACAGACCCAGACAAATGTAAGAGTTTGTACGAAGCTTAAATGTACCAAAAGTAGAATATAAATATAATCTATTAATATTTTCAGAGTAAATAATCGTTGCTTCCAATCCAAGTCAGTGTGTGTGTGTGTGTGTGTGTGTGTGTGTGTGTGTGTGTGTGTGTGTGTGTGTGTGTGTGTGTGTGTGTGTGTGTGTGTGTGTGTGTGTGTGTGTGTGTGTGTGTGTGTGTGTGTGTGTGTGTGTGTGTGCGTGTGTGTGTGTGTAGTCTAACGTAAACATTCAACAGCTTAGCTATTCTGAACTCATTACACATTCATATCCAGAATTTGCACAACTTATTTTTAATCCTCACAACTCGATTTTAAAGTAGGAAGCAACCAAGCCTCAACCTCGTCCTCTTAGTCCTCATACTACTACTACTACTACTACTACTACTACTAATACTACTAATACTAGTACTACTACAATTACAAGCACTACTATTACTACAACTACAAAGACTACTACTACTTCAACTACTACTACAACTACAAACACTAATACTACTTTCCTTTCCCCCTCCTCCTCCTCCTCCTCCATCTTTTTCTCCTTCCCTCACCAACTCATTTTTCATATTCTTACTCCTCCTCCCTTCTTCTCCAGCATCACAGATCTTAGTAAGAGTTAGGTCCAGTTAACACCGACACACCTACACACACACACACTACACACTTCACACGGTCAGGTCAGGGAAGAGTGGCAGACAGGCAGACCAAAAAAACACAGATTGACAGGTGGCAGGTGACGTAACAATAAAAGGTAGAGAGAGATAGAGGTGACAGCTGAACTAGACAGATAGATAGATAGATAGATTGATGTCTAGATAGATTAATTAATGGATTGATGGGTGGACAGGTAAGTAGGAAGGTAGGTAGGTAGGTGGGTAGGGAGGTGGTGGTTAGGTAGATAGATAGATAGGCAGTTTGTTGGAAGGTAGGTAGGTAGGTAGGTAGGTAGGTAGGTAGGTAGGTAGGTAGGTAGGTAGGTAGGTAGGTAGGTAGGTAGGTAGGTAGGTAGGCAGGCAGAACCACAGGTAAAGGTGACATACAGCACCGACAACACTATCTAACACACACACACACACACACACACACACACACACACATGCACACACACAAAACTACAAGCCACCTAGGCTACTCACTCATCTTTTACTCTCACACACTCCACTCCCTTCACACCTCCATACATACTCCTTCATACTCCTCACCCCACACAAGCCTGCAAAGCCACTCACTCACTCATCTTTTACACTCACACACTCCACTCCTTCACACATGTAAACTCTCTCTTACTTCTAACTCAACCACTCATTTTTTCAATCTCTAACCTATCCCCCCCCCCTCTCTCTCTCTCCCACCCACTCACTCAATATTTATTCGGCTTTTCCCTCTTTAATGTCCCGACTCTTTCAACTACGAGACACTCTTTCACTACGAGACCTACCCATCCTCTGTCTATTCCACCTACCCTAAATTCATAGATTCATTTACTCACATAAACCCTCTCCCTTACTCTCCCCCAATTGCTTTGTCACCCTATCTATCAATTAATTCACAATCAATTTAACTATCTACTGTATATATTACATTATTGTTATTACACACACACACACACACACTAAAACACGAACGCACACACACACACACACACACAC
>JAWZYT010005277.1:10000-18963 GCA_034508575.1 Petrolisthes manimaculis
GAAAATTAAAACTTGGTTATTTAGGTCGCAATATATTTGTTTATTTAGGCGCCTATGAATGATATTTGGTGACAATATATTTATTTACCGTTACAAAGATATCAGGAGTCAGGACCATATCATAAAATTGTAATTATCAAACTAAATATATTCTCTCTTCCTTGTATCAATATATAAACACGGTATCTTCAGTTCAGACTAATGTTCTTTGTCGTCTGCTTGCGTCATGTGGGTGTACAACTTTATTTATTTATTCATTCATTCATTCATTCATTCAAGACAGCAGCAGCAGCGAGGAATTAAACACACACACACACACACACACACGAGCCTCAGTGTGAGTTACGAGCTGAGCTTCTACTAAACCTCTTTCTCTTCCCAAACAGAGCTGAATATTGGAGTGTGTCGAGAAAAAGCTGATTGGATGACAACTGCTGTATGTATGTATGTATGTATGTATGTATATATGTTTGTATGTATATATGTATGTATGTATGTATGTATGTATGTATATATGTATGTTTGTATGTATATATGTATGTATGTAAGGATTATGGACGAGCAAATGGTGATATTGGCACATTTCAAAATATAACTATATATACGCTGTTTGTCTAATAGGTTCCATGGGCATCGATCAATACAGGTGGAGTCATTTTAATCCCACATTTTATCTCGATTCGCAGGTCAAAATTCACAGCGATACGCTTAATTGTACAAAGGGTAAAATGTGCTATATGTGTATCACTAAATATTAATGGAGTGACGAACCGGCCCAGCAAAAGAGAAATCCATCAGATTTTGAGCCTCATGCAAACATAATATGAATTCTCGACATTTCATTAAAAATAAATATATATACGACCCTGAAACATGACACAGGAGGACAACAGTTACTGAATGTCAGGTTGGAGTTACAGCCGACAAACCTATATAACTTTTAATTAAGGGGAGAGTATACTTTTGGTACATTGGAGTGCCTTGATTCCTCCAAAGTATGCTAGGAAACAGGACCAGATGAACAAAAATAATGGTGTTCTTCTGTTGCTTGGACCAGTTTGAATGAATCATTTACTAGCTCCAGATTTACCAACACTGTATTTCCCCCTTAATTCTACTACTCTTGTCTCTCGTTTATCACATACACCTGTAATGTTTTCGTGAACCTAAACACTATAATATAATATGCAACAGATATTGTAATTTTTGGTGAGTCTGGGGAAAGAATCTAGTCACACTTAAAACAACAGCATTCATATACTAAGCTTTCTCCTACAAGTAACGATAGGTAACACTACAAGAACTGTAACACGATGCAACATAGATCGTAGGCCTAGCTAATTGGTGGGTCTGGAGTAAGAATCTAGTCAAACAAAAAACAAAAACAGTTACACAATGCTTTCTCCTTTAATTAAATAAGTAACGAAGGGTAAAACTACAATGATTAATTAATGTGTGTTTATTGGTGTTGTAGTAAGTAGTCTGGTACTGTATAATATCATTGTAGAGATTTTTTGGGGTACGTCACTTTCACTTCTACTGTACAGGAGGAACATGGGGGGCAGGATTGTGTCGGCAAAGTGAATGACAAAACTCCTACAAACACTAACAACAAACCAATCATCTAAACTATTACTACAAACATTAACAACAAACCAATCATCTAAACTATTACTCTAAACATTAACAACAAAACAATCATCTAAACTACTACTATAAACATTAACAACAAACCAATCATCTAAACTATTACTACAAACATTATCAACAAACCAATCATCTAAACTATTACTCTAAACATTAACAACAAACCAATCATTTAAACTATTACTACAAACATTATCAACAAACCAATCACCCAAACTATTACTACAAACATTAACAACAAACCAATCATCTAAACTATTACTCCAAACACTAACAACAAACCAATCATCTAAACTACTACTCTAAACATTAACAACAAACCAATCATCTAAACTATTACTACAAGCATTATCAACAAACCAATCATCTAAACTATTACTACAAACATTATCAACAAACCAATCATCTAAACTATTACTACAAACATTATCAACAAACCAATCACGTAAACAATTACTCCAACCAATCACCTAAACAATTACCTCAAACATTACCAACAAACCAATCATCTAAAATTTTACTCCAATCATTACCAACAAACCAATCACCTATACTAATGTAGTCTGGCTGGTGACTTGAATAAATAGCATCTACTTCGCCGATAAAATAAAAGTATCCTCGATATAATGATTAAATTAAGTGACAGGTACGTTTGATGTTATTTTCAGTATATTCTAAAATCACTACAGGCAATTTGCTTGACTATACTGATTGAATTCACTTAATAAATAATTGCAACATCTGTATTTACATTAACTTTCATTTTACAATTTACACGTTCACATGCACAGACGCAAGCACATCCAAGCAAGATATATATATATATATATATACGGTATATATTTATTTATTTTTTATTTATTTTTTTTATGTGACAATAAGGAGCAATTATTTCACATCTATTCAATGACTTAGGTCTATTTTAACGCTTCCTAAGAGCTAACTAACTTGGTCACCTGACTCTTGTGGTGGTGTGAGACCAGACTGTGTTCATATGGCCTGACCTGACTTAGCCTGGAAGTGGATGGAGGGCCGATATACAAGTTAAATTAGCTGGGGGAAGAGTGAGAGTCTGACGCTTAACTTAATGACGCTATCAGCCTCACCAACCTTCCTGCCTTCCTTCCTTCCCACACACACACACACACACACACACACATCCAGTCTCCCTCACTCTACCCTACTCTTTCCCTCGTCACTATACAACGTACACAAGAAGCTCGTACGCCTCGTGACTTGTGAGGCAGCTACAACAGGAAGGAATGTGAGCGAATGTTATAATTTGCTGATCGGTAGATAGTTACCTCACAAGTAGAGAGGCATACCAGCTTCATGTGTGACTAATGGTACTACATACAGTATATACTAACCCAATCTCACATCAGTACGTCACCTATACAGTACTATACACACACATCCAGTCACTATTTACAAGCCACACTCACTCATTCACACACACACACACACACACACACACACACACCAAGTTCCTCCAGGCAATAGATCTACTCATCTTTCCACACTACCGACTACACCCTCTCCTTTACGACACACAACACCATAACCACACACTCCCTCACACCACACCACAATAACACACTCTCCCTCATCACAACACACTACAACACCACCAATAAAACCACACACCCTCCCTCACAGCACACCACAACCACACACTTCCCCTCACAACACACTCCTCCTCACTACAACACACCACAACCGACATATGTCAGTTCAACAGAGCGTCGTGGTTGTGGCGTCCCAGCTTGACTAACACACACACACACACACACACACACACATACACCAATTAGTGGATTACAACTTTTGTATTTAAAACTAAATGCGCTTAATATTCCAGCGGGGCGGTTACGATTGCATTAATGAAAATAAACTTAAAAGCATATTCCCCCTCCTGTCTGTAATGCCGGGGATGAGATGAAAGACTATAATATAAGGTAGTTTGTACAGTTGACCACAGGAATTCACACACAGGCTATAATTATGGAAAGAGATGTTATTATTCTGCAATGATATGGTCACCCAAGTAATTTACTATGTGATAGCAAAACAACCTAATAATAAATGTTGTATTGCAGTTACGTAGTGTTTATATTTTCCTCGTGTTGTAAACCCACGAAATCAATCAACAGCGTGTGTACGAATTTCTTGTAACCAATCGTACAGTCACGGAGATTATGTATCATGTGGTATTCCCTCACACTGTGTTGAATAAAGTAGTCAAGGGGTTAATACACTTTGGGTACATTATAGAGTGTCCTGTGTGTGTCCCCCAAGTGTCCCCCAAAGTTGTATATGCCAAGGGGTAAAAGAAAAATTATCCAGATTAACAAAAATAATGCTTCCCTGTTGCTTGGGATAATTAGGAGGAATCATTTGTCCCAGATTTACCAACAACACTGTATTACCTCCTTTAATGAATGTAGGTTTGTGCAGTCGCGGACAAAATTTATGACGTGGTATTTTCTCACGCTTTATGTTCAACAACTTAAATAATAAAAACTGCATTGTTGTTTGTTGGTGTATAATTGAAAACAAAAGGGAAAATGTGTATATAACGGTACATTTTCAAAACATTCATCATTATCATCTATCTACCCAAATAATAATAAACTTTTGTCCGCTACTGTACATCTCTTTCATCAGATTCCTTTGGGCTTAATTAAGGGAAGATAGATACTTTTGTTGGTAAATTGGAAGGTCTGTCATTTCTCCAAACTATGCCAAGATACAAATCCCCTATTAGTACCATTGGAGGGCATCTGTTTTCTGGCATAGTTAGGGTGTATGTACAGTCAGTAAAAAAAAAGTATAGGAACTCCCCTATGGTTTATTATAGTTAATTCCAATGTAAGAGTTGTTCCATTTTTTTTTTTTTTTTTTTTTTCAGACTGTACGTTCAAGCATTTTATCTCAGTGTTTGGATACTATTTCAGGATATACTTTCTGGTATTCCAGAGTGACGTAACAAAAGTCTCTATTTTTACGATACAGTACAGTCGTGGACATAAGTTTCGTGACCTGGCTTCCTTCAATACAAAGCTATAAAAATCTTGAAAACAAAAAATACAATAAAAAGCATCACGGTACAATACAGCCACAATCAAATAACCACCGACACTTTCAATCCATCGTGCAAATAAATCAGAATTATATCAAAATATAATCATACAACAACACCTTACGTCAATATACTCAACTCCCTCGATTATTATTATGAGGTGCTGCAAAATCACACACGTGTCGTTCTTTATTACCAAGATATTTACTACGATGGAAGGAAAGTGTCGGTGGATATATGACTGTGGCTGTACATGTATATAATTGAGTGAGGTGGCACAGCTTTTCTCCCACAACTGTATCATAAGAGGATTACTACCAGACAAGGCTCAGTGTGGAAATATGTGTGTGGACAATTTATTTTTTAGTTATCTTTTTTTTTTTTTTTTTTTTTTTTTTTTTTTTAACAACGGGGAGTACAGTTGTGGACATATGAAACACAAACAAACACACACACACACACACACATGAATCGGGGCCCCCTCATTGAGTGTAAGGTATGGATTAAATGAGGTGTGTGTGTGTGTGTGTGTGTGTGTGTGTGTGTGTGTGTGTGTGTGTGTGTGTGTGTGTGTGTGTGTGTGTGTGTGTGTGTGTGTGTGTGTATGCCACGATACAGATCCCCCCATTAGCATCATTGAGGTGATTTTGTTTCCTGGTATAGTTAGGAGAAATCACAGATCTTCCAATTTACCAACAAGACCATCTCCCTTAAAGGTTAACGTTACCAAAGTTTTAATCAGAGGTGCAAAATAATTACCTTTGTACAGTTGCCGTCGAAAGTTTCAACACGTGCAAGGATGAGTCAAGCAAATAATGAATTACCCAGAGTTTTCACGTATTCTTATAACAGTTTTGCTCCTAAATTATGAACTAACATAAAAAATTCTGAATACGATGTAGACAAGGTAAAAATAGATCATTCTGAATACGGTGTAGACAAGGTAAAAATAAATAAATAAATAAATAAATATCAAACAGGAGTGGTTCGATGGTTGTGTAAATAATGGTGACAACTCATGATGCCTCGGGAATAAACAAACCAGTGTTCAGTATCCAGCATCTGAGGCGTCAAAATGTTTCACACGACAATTGCACGGATAGGTTTTTTTTTAACTAACACGAAACACTCGGGGACTTAATTATTTACACACACACAGGCACGAAAAAAAAAAAAATGCAATCGACTGACGTCAAGTGTGTTATCAACCAAACCTAACTGTGTCGAATATTACTATTAAAATACATTCAACGGCGAATATAACGAGGTAATAAAATACATGATCCAATAAATTGTACCTGAAATGAACTGCAAATGTGAAATAAACAAACAGCAAGTTGAATGATAACAAGTGTTACAAAAATTCTTTTTGTCATTTCAGAAGTACTTCAATACATTCAGATACAAATGTACAGTATAGCAGCATACTTATCATGGAATCACATGCAATAAAATACGAGTATACAAGACGTTAAGAGGACTAATTAACCTACCAAAATTGATTACTACATCAGTACCCATTCATCATCATTATCACACAATATTGGCACCAGCTGCTGCAGTGAATTGATTAACAGAGTACATATCTAACCCAGCCATCAGGATAGTGAGTAAACCAATCGACCAGCACACACACACACACACACACACACACACACACACCAGTAATTATTTACAAACTCTCTCTTGGTACGTGGAAAAAAAAATATATATATGAAACTTTAGCCAAGATTAATATATGTCTGGTCCAATACGTTTCCTATATGGGATGAATGAGAAAATAATGATATAAAGATAAACAAAGATGGATCAGGTTTGGTGACGACGGTTATATCGTGAAGGCCATGACAATATAACCTCAGATGCACCTTAGTAAAGAGAACGTGTTATATTTCCCTGTATAGTGATAGGTTTGGGAGTAATGCCACCCACTGCACCTGACAGCCGCCGATAAAACCCAATCAGAATTAATGCACTAATCGTAACATCTCGTCAGGGAAACAGCCCCCCAGATAAATGAAATTAAACGGTGTGAAAATTGCAATGTAACGCAACACACACACACACACACACACACACGAGCACAAACATAGCCTACAAAGCTTTGACAACATGAACACTATGCGCAACATGTTCTATAACGTGTGTATTTTATATCCCCAAAAGCAACTTACCTACATGACACACACATACCCGAAAAAAATACGAAAGAAATAACTTGTACCTTTTTTCGTGTGATGAAAGACAAGAATAAAATGAGGAGAGAGGAATGCGTTTGCTATGAGAAAATAGACCCTATTCAAGACGATTCGTGGTGCATACGATGGCATGGTACCCGGTACGATGGCTCCATACTCAAACAACATAGCCGTCGTACCAACACCAAGCTATCGTCAACACCACGGATGTTCTTGCATACTGCCCAATATGCTACGGTGTCATATAATATACACGAGTAATTACATTGGTTGATATGATCGTTGTAACGTGATACACTTCAATCAACCCAACATGTGTATCCAGGAAGCTTTATAAATGTTTGGGAATGTTTGTCATAACACTGAACTCGTTGAAATATTCATGGCAGGACTGACTACTAGAATAATAATAAATAACAAAGTTCAGAATTAAGGGGCCTTCCACTATTCTCTCTATAAGTATATTGTAGCTTATAGACCCAAATAGCCTCGTAAGGACCAACATATCTGCTGCTGTTTGATTTCCTCTGTATCTAGTGTCGTGTGAGTTGACTGGGACCATCGACAAGACCTTGGGTACATACATACATACACATTTTGTTGTCAGATCGTACGCGTCACTTGTACTCTGGTCCGTCATGTCCCTCGCCTCGTGTTTATTTACAGTGGTGAAGAATTTTTTTCATGTAGTTGCTATATCACAATACACAGGGTGTCTCGGTCTATTATTGGCACACAGTTCTTACTAAGTATTAGGAAACACGAATACAGTGTTATAGTTACCAAGAGTTAGGGTTAAATACATTTACTGAAACTGTGATCTTTAGTACATGGACACAGCCAGTAGGAACACTTCAGATGACGAATCAAGAGGAATGTTTAATTAAGTGCTGTGAGGCTGTTATTAGTAGTGACCTGGACACCCTGCATATGGACACACCAAGCTCATTAATTAAGATAAGACTATTTAAAAGCAAGACTCTATTTAGCAGGTGTACGAGCCAGCTGCTGCCTGGTTGGTGCCGGGGGAGCTGTGTGAGCGACTGCCAGAGTGAGTGAGTTATTTATATATACATACATATTATACTTTTTATCTCACACCTTTACTATTTACCAATGTTTAGATTTATCAGCAATTGTTGTATTTTGAGTCGATTCATACTGAGCATATTGCCTGAAATTTATACACATAATACAGGTGACATGGTTTAAGTGGATAGAATACTTTGGGTATATTAGAGCATCGTGATTCCTCCTATGTAAACAAGGAAACAGGACCAGGTGAATACAAATAAATGTGAACTGATGTTGTTTGGAATAGCTTGGAGTAATCAGTTGCTCCAGAGATATCAACACTGAAGTAAGTAACCCCTTAACGCAACACATGAAGCATAATATCTTTCTGCATGTCTCCTTATTATCATGTAAATATTTCAAGCACAGTTCTCAGTAACAGCAGACTCATGGAACCAAAAATTGCTGACGAATCGAACAAACTTTGTATACAGGTGTGAGACGGACGAGAGTATATATACAGTACAGGCCAGAAGAACTACAAGGGTGTACCAAAGTTCACATTCCCTCAGCTGGACACAACATGACTGACTTCACTGTGGTTAGAACGACAAAGAACACACATACATACACACAGATCACCATGTACTGTACTGTTTGTTGCTTAGTCATTTGAACCACATGTACAAGGGCATCAGTTACACATTGTGGTGGGCTGGTTGGCTGGCTGGCTGAGGGAACGAATTATTTTTGTACACCATGGTAGTACGGGTGCAATGTGTGAGAGAGTAAAAATAAAATAAAAAAATAGGTGGTGTGAGGGAGAAAGAGTGAGGAGAGAGTGAGAGAATGTGAGTGAATGTGAGATAATATATGTTTATAAATCGTCTAGCACCTTGGCCACTGTGGCTGGTGGAGGACGCCATAAAGGAGAGAGGAGGTGGAGGTGGTGGTGGTGGTTCTGTGGGAAGAGAAGAAAAAGTTCGAGTACAACAGGTAAAGGACAACACAGGTCAGCCAAC
>JAWZYT010005278.1:0-15000 GCA_034508575.1 Petrolisthes manimaculis
TCTCGAGTAGGCTATAGAATATATCATTAATTTAGGTCCTAAGATACTGAAAAGCAGAAGGTGAGACGAAACTTATGACCGCGACTGTACAGGGCAGAAATATCAGTCGTGTCTTCCTTTCACCTCTTAAAGCAGTTATTTAATGTCTATATTTTGTTATGTAGATTTCTATTTGGGATAACAAACTCGTATAACTGATGTATTTGTTATGATGCTTGTAAATATCATAAGGTATTGTTTGTTTACCTCGTCACAGGTTTAAGGGGAGGGTATAGTTTTGATATTTTTGGAGATTATGATTTCCTCCAAACTATTCCAGGCAACAGGATACCATTATTTTTCTTCATCTTGGTCTGTTTCCTGGCATACTTTGGAGGAATCAAGGCACTCCAATGTACCAAAAGTATACTCTCCCTTAAGGACTTACTAACACATTTTTAGATATAAGAGTTTTAACCTTCTCTATCACACACACACACACACACACACACACACACACACACACACACACACACACACACACACATGAAGCACTCACTTTTTCACACACACACACACACACACACAGACATCACAGCGGCGTCTATTTGGCGTGGCGTGGCGTGGGTTGGGTTGAGTTGAGTTGGGTTGGGTTGGAGGGGGTAAAGTTTCTCTCCTCCACCACCACCACCAGTACTTCAGGCCAGGGCTTGCTTGCTTGCTTGCTTGCTTGGTTAGTTAGTTCCAGTTTTGTGTGTGTGTGTGTGTGTGTGTGTAGAGGTGATCGGGTACGGTACGTGGTCTACAGTATGTGTGTCTTTTTGTTTGCTTGTGGTGTGCGTGTGTGTGTGTGTATGTTTTGTATTTGTTGTCTGTGTGTGCTTGTATTTTTTGGTGGCATGTGTGTGTGTGTGTGTGTGTATGTGTGTAAAGCAATAGGAATATGATTAATTTGTATATATGCGGTGTGTGTGTGTGTGTGTGTGTGTGTAAAGCAATAGGAATGTGATTAATTTGTATGTGTGTGTATGTGTGTGTGTGTGTGTGTAGAGATGCTACTTGTATCGGAATGGAGGGAATCTCGTATGTAAATTTAACAGAACTGGCTCCTATCTGATGGTGTAAATACCTTGTTCTCTCTCTCTCTCTCTCTCTCTCTCTTTTTTTTTTATCTTTCTCTTTTCTATCTGTATCCGTATATTTATTTCTCTATCTCTATGTTTAATTAAGCATCTTTTTATTAATGTTATCGGTTGTATTTGTCACTCTAATTCAATATCGGTTAACGAAATATTAATTAGTATCCACACGCTAACCCATATGAGAGAGAGAGAGAGAGAGAGGAGAGAGAGAGAGAGAGAGAGAGAGAGAGAGAGAGAGAGAGAGAGAGAGAGAGAGAGAGAGAGAGAGAGAGAGAGAGAAAAGATACGATTACAGACAGACATACAGGAAGGACAGACAGGACAAGATACGGTTACAGTGAGAGAAAGATACGGTTAGAGAGAAAGATACGGTTACATAGAGAGAGAGGAGAGGAGAGAGAGAGAGAGAGAGAGAGAGGAGAGAGAGACCTGTTCCATGCATCTATAATGGCTGACCTCAACTAATGACATCATCCCTCCTTTTAACACACCTTCCCACAACACAACACAACAACATTCACCTCACTAACAACTCTCTCTCTCTCTCTCTCTCTCTCTCTCTCTCTCTCTCTCTCTCTAACCAACCACGTTATTTCACTACTACACTTCCTGGGCTTGAGAAAGTTTATTTTTATAGTGTAAAATGGTGGCTGGAGAGAGCGAGAGTGAGAGATAAGGTTACAGACAGAAGGATTAAAACAAACACACACACACACACACAGAGAGAGAGAGAGAGAGAGAGAGAGGAGAGAGAGAGAGAGAGAGAGAGAGAGAGAGAGAGATACTATAGATACGGTTACACACACACACAGAGAGAGAGAGAGAGAGAGAGAGAGAGAGAGAGAGAGAGAGAGAGAGAAGATACGGTTAGGTGTGTGTGTGTGTGTGTGTGTGCTGGAAGAGTGGGCTTGCTTCTAGTGTTGGGAGGGGAGTGTTGAGGGTTGTTGCTATAGTTACAGGAAATAGGGACTAGTGATTGGTCGTGACGTCACATGTAAACAAAGATGGCCACGTGGCTGGAGCTGGGAAGGGATGCCTCTTGTCCTATCATGGTAATTAAGGGTAGATTTCTTTTGTTGATGAATTGGAAGGTCTATAATGATTCACCCAAACTAAGCCACGAAACAGATCCTCAATTAGGGCGTCTGTTTCCTGGCATAGTTTTGGAGTAATCAGTAGCCTCCTTCAAATTGGAGATAAATGAGTCCTTCAAATATTGCCACGAAACACACACACTCACCCCTATATGGAAGGAGGTTGTTTCGTGGCATGGTCAGGAGGAATCAGAAGCCTCCAATTTTCATACACGATCACAGGGTCAATTAATTAATAGCATGCATGACCAGACGATCTTTGGTTCATAGACAAAAACATTGATATTATATTTCATGGTGTTTACGATGGCCTGGTACTGGTACGATGACTTCTTAAGCACACTACAGAGCCATCGTAAATACCACGGATATTCTTGCATGCAGTCCTTCATTACGTAAATCGAATACCTGAAATAATTTAAGAATATTCCATTATAGTGTTATTTAATATAATATTTATACAGTAATTTTTTCTTCTTAAAGTTATATGCAGGTATATTATTGTTTATCTTGTAACTAGACAGTATATAGTGAACAGGTTTAATTAATTGTTCTCTCTGTGTCGCTACATTAGGAAATAATAATCAACATCTATAAAGTGAATAAAAAAAATACTGCATGTTTACTGATTGGGTATGACATCACACTTAGGAAATAATGATAGTAGAGAAAGTAAGGAATAAAACACGTTGAATAAAATAGAGACAAAAAGAGAAAATAAATAAGGGAGAAACGCAAAAGAGAGAGTAATGAAAGATACACAGTGTAGCAAAGTAAGATTGTGGTAATAATGACATGTTGTGTTGAGTAGTGGGCTGAGGTGAGGGTGGTTGTGGTGGGGGTGGGGGTGGTGGAGGGAAGGTGAGGTGGGTGGGTGGTGGTGTGGGTGTGGGTGGAGGGAAGGTGAGGGGGGTGGTGGTGGAGGGAAGGTGAGGGGGGTGGTGGTGGAGGGAAGGTGAGGGGGGTGGTGGTGGAGTGGGTGTGGGTGGAGGGAAGGTGAGGGGGGTGGTGGTGGAGTGGGTGTGGGTGGAGGGAAGGTGAGGTGGGGGTGGAAAGTAAAAATTAACAGCAAAATTAACAGCAAATCAAAATAACAACAATAATAAAATAACAGCAAATCAACAACCACAACAATAATAATAACAACAACCACAACAAAAAAATAACAACAACAATAACAACAGCAAATCAACACCAACAAAACTAAACAAAAATTATCCAACACAAACTGAGAGTCGATAAATAGAAAAATAGGAAATTATTTGAGTGTTCATTTATTTTCATCTTTTTTTTTTTTTTTAGTTTGCTGGGGGAGAGATGTTAAAAATTTATATATACATTTATATATTTTCTTGCCATACGTCTCATTAAATTCTTGTTTGTGTATATTATCTTTTCATCGATTTTGTTCTTTTTGGTTGTTGTCTTGAATTCAAAGTTTATGAAGAAAAAAAGAAAAAACAAATTTGAATTTTTTTTTCTCATTATACGAGTACTTAATTTTCTTATCCATTCCATTTCAAACAGTTAGTTATTTTCATTATTATTATTACTATTATTATTATTATTATTATTATTATTATTATTATTATTATTATTATTATTATTATTATTATTTATTATTATTATTATTATTATTATTATTTTTTATTATTATTATTATTATTATTATTATTATTATTATTATATTATATGTAGTTTGAGTTATATATACTATTTAGTTTTGAATATATTGTTTTATTTATTATATTCTTGAAAAATTTAATCTGGAGCAACTGATTCTCCAAATTCTATTCCAAGCAACATTAGTTTTGTATATCTGGTCCTGTTTCCTGGCATACTTTGGAGGAATCAAGGAGCTCTAATGTATTAAAAGTGTATAATAATATCAACACATTATCCTCTTCTCCAAATATTTATCCTTTCACCCTCTCTTTATTATTATTATTTCGTTCCTTCATTTCTGTATTATTAGATGTTCTTTTCTCTTCTATCTTTCTATTTCATTTATTTATTATCCCCCTCCTTCTTCAAATATTTATCCTTTCACCCTCTCTTTATTATTATTATTTCGTTCCTTCATTTCTGTATTATTAGTTGTTCTTTTCTCATCTATCTTTCTATTTCATTTATTTATTATCCCCCTCCTTCTTCAAATATTTATCCTTTCATCCTCTCTTTATTATTATTTCGTTCCTTCATTTCTGTATTATTAGTTGTTTCTTTTCTCATCTATCATTCTATATATTTTTTTTATCTCCTTCTCTGTTTCCATATTCGCCTCTTCTTCTTCCTCCTCCTTTTCTCTCTATTTTTTTTCCTGTCTTTTTCTTCTGGGTAATATTTCTCACTTTTCGTTTGACTCTTTTTCTGACATGTTATTATATTTTAAAGTTATCTCTCCATTTTTCTTTCTTATTCCTCCTTTTTTTTCTTTCTATATTACATTTTCTCCTTCGATTTCTCTCCTATATTTTCAGTTTCATTCTTTTTGTTTCATTTCTTTTCTTCTTCTTTATATACTGACTCTCTGTTTTAAAATTTTCCTACGTTTTTATTCTTTTATGTGTCTTGTTTCTCTCTTTTCCTTGTGTTATCTTCTCCTTCCTCTCCTCTCATTCTTTCGCTCCACTATTCACTATTATCGTTTCTTTCTTCGCTCCTCCTTCCTCTCTCTTTCACCCTTCTCTCCTTCCTCTCCCTTTTTCCACCCATTCTCATTCCTCTTTCTTTTTCCCCTCTCTCCTTCCTCTCCCTTTTTCCACCCATTCTCCTTCCTCTTTCTTTTTCCCCTCTCTCCTACCTCTTTTCTTTTTCACCCTATCTCCTTCCTCTCTCTATTTCTCCATCTCTCCTTCCTCTCTTTTCCCCCTCTCTCCTTCCTCGTTCTTTTTTCCCTCTCTCCTTCCACTCTCTTCTTCCCCCTCTCCTCCTCTTCTCTTCCATTCCTTCTCTTGGTTCCTTCTTCCCATCCCCTCTCACCTCCATCCTTCCATTCCTCATCTCTCCACTTTGACCTTTATTTTATTATTTCTTCCATTCTCTCTATTGTCTTTTCTCCCTTCCCTCTCCCATCCAACATTCTCTCCTTTATATCTCCTTCCTTTTATCTTGTCTCTCTTTAGTTCTTTCCTCCCTTCTTCCCTCCTTCCTTCATTTTTATTTGCTTTCCACCAATTGTCTGTCATTTTACTTCCTTCCCTCTTTTTCCCTCCCACCTCCCTTTCCTTTCTATCCTCCTACTTCCTTTTCCCTCCCTCTCTTTTGACCCTCACTCCTCCCTTAATGTCTCCTCCCTACCCTCCTCTCTCTCTCCCTCTCTCTCTCTCCCTCCTCTCTCTCCCCTTCCTCTTCTCTCCCCTCTTTTCTTTTTCTATCCTCTCTCCTCACCCTTTGTCCTTCCTCCATCCTTTCCCTCCCTCCCTCCCTCCCCCCCCCGTCCCCCCCCTGGGTTTGGTCCCCCTCTCCTAAGTATTTTACGACAGGGTATTGCGAAAGATGTCCTTCGTTTGTGTGTGTGTGTGTGTGTAATAATAATAATAATAAACGGTTTATTGGAGATAGCAGCAATACAGCTGAAAATTGTGTGTGTGTGTGTGTGTGTGTGTGTGTTACTAGTATCTCTCGGGCATAAGCTATATATGTCCTGTGTGTGTGTGTGTGTTGTGTATGTGTGTGTTGTGTGTGTGTTTGTGTGTATGTGTGTGTGTTATCTCTTGGGGCATAGGCTATATATGTCCTGTGTGTGTGTGTGTGTGTGTGCCAAATATATATAGTGAAGAAGGAAAGTTTTGACATTGTTAAAAGATATTCTCTTTTTTTTTTTATTATTCCATTTCATCAGTGGTGATTACAGGAAACAAAAAAAAAGGTCTGTGACGAAGCTGTGGTCATTTATATCATCATCCACTCTGGGAAAACAGAACCAAACTCAACCACTTGTGTCACCTGTCAAAAAAAAAAAAAAAAAAAAAAAAAAAACTGGAAAACATAATCAAACTCAACCACTTGTGTCACCTGTCAAAAAAAAAAAAAAAAAAAAAAAAAAAAAAAAAATGGAAAGAAACATAACCAAACTCAACCACTTGTGTCAGAAAAAACAGAAATTAGAATAAAGATTATACAGATTGTAAAGAATATAGATTGAACATTATAATGAGCATAAATATTTTTCTGAATGAGTATATATAATAAATATAATATATATAATTTTATACATGATTCTAATGAATGTAGATAGTAGATAGTAGATAGATAGTACAGTCGCGTCACATAGTCCTTTATCACACACACACACACACACACACACACACACACACACACACACACACACACACACACACACACACACACACACACACACACACACAACACACACACACACACACACACACACACACACACACACACACACACACACACATACACACACACACACACACACACACACGTCTGTCTTCCTCTGAACTACATACACCTACAAATATAGAGTTGTTTATGGGTTTTGTAATGGTAGGAGACGGTTGTAGCTATATGTGTGTGTGTGTGTGTGTGTGTGTGTGGTCTTATATGATGTGATGTGGTTGAAGTGATTGATGGATGGATGGTTGTGTGATGAGGAATTAATTGTGGGTAAGAGTTAACGATAGGGATAAGTGCATTTTGTGTGTGTGTGTGACTGTGTGTGTCTGATGAGAAATATTGAAGTATGTGTGTGTGTGTAATGAGAAATTTTGAAGTATGTGTGTGTTCATGTGTGTTTTATATATATATATATATATATATATATATATATATATATATATATATATATATATATATATATATATATATATATATTATATATATATATATATATATATAATATATATATATATATATATATATATATATATATATATATATATATATATATACATATATATATATATAAATGTCTGTGTGTGTGTACGAGGGGTATAAAATGTTGTCTATAATGTGTATGTGTGTGTGTATAAGAGAGAGAGAGAGAGAGAGAGAGAGAGAGAGAGAGAGAGAGAGAGAAGAGGAGAGAGAGAGTGTGTGTGTGTGTGTGTGTATATAAAATGTTGTATATAATGTGTATGTGTGTGTGAGAGAGAGAGAGTGTGGAGAGGGCAGGTGACCTTGGCTGTTCAAGAAAGGAGTGTTGGGATCTGCCTTCACTCACTCCCTCCTTACTCCCTTACTCTATATATACACTTCACTCCTTCTCACTCCCTCCCTTACTCCCTTACTCATATATACACTTCACTCCTTCACTCAACTCACTCCCTCATTCCTTCATTCACTCTATTATTCCTTCATTCACTCCTTTATTCCTTCATTCCTTCCTTCACTCCTTTATTCCTTCCTTCACTCCTTTATTCCTTTCTTCATTCCTTCCTTCACTCTTTCATTCCTTCCTTCACTCTTCCATTCCTTTATTCACTCCTTCATTCCTTCCTTTATTCCTTCCTTACTTCACTCCACTTCTTTACAGATATATCCACTTCACTCCTTCATTCACTCCTTCCTTTCTTCATTCCCTTCTTCATTCACTTCTTCCTTCACTCCTTTCTTTACTACTTCCTTCATTCACTCCTTCATTTCTTCATTCCTTACTTTAATTCTATCATTCACTCCGTCCTTCCTTCATTTTCTTCATTCCCTTCTTCATTCATTCATTCATGCCTTCATTCATTTATTCCTTCATTCACGCCTTCATTCCTTCTTTCATTCACTCCTTCATTCACGCCTTCATTCCTTCCTTCATTCCTTCATTCATTCATTCCTACATTCCTATATGTTCTTATTTCCTCTCTCATTCTGTCACCTTCTTTCCCTCCTTTTATTCCATCTCCTCTGTTCCACTTTATTCATATTCTTCTCCATCAATCTCTTCACCTCTCTTCCTCCACCTCACTTCTCTTCCTCCACCTCACCTCTCTTCTTCTCTATCATATTCTCCTTTCTATCATTATCTCCACTCCCCATCTCCTCTGTTTCATTCTTACTTCTATTCTTTCCTCTATTTTCCTCTTCGCTTCCACATTCTCATCTCTTCTCCTTCTTACTTTACTCTATTCATTCATCTTAGTCTATCCTTACTCTCCTTTCACCTACTTTTTTTTTCAATTACTGACATCTCTCTCTTCATTCCCCCTCTCCCTCCCCATTCCTCCTCTCCCCTCTCCCTCTCTTATTCCTCCTCCCCCTTTCCCTCCTGCCCTCCCCCCCCCTCTTCCCCCCACCAACATCTCCCCCCTCCTTCTCCCTTTTGGAAACCTGAACACTTTTCTCCCTTCTTTCCTTCTTAGCAGTACGTAATCTCCTCCTCCTCCTCCTCCTCCTCCTCCTCCTCCTCCTCCTCCTCCCTCCTCCTCCTCCTCCTCCTCCTCCTCCTCCTCCTCCTTCTCATCTTACCGTTTCACCGTCTTGCTTTCCATATCTCCAGCTTTCTCTTCCTGCATCTCTCTCTCTCTCTCTCTCCTCTCTCTCTCTCTCTCTCTCTCTCTCATACATACCCTCCTATCCTCCCTCTCCCCTTCCCTCCCTCCATCCTCCCTCGTCTCTCTTACACTCCCTCTCCCTCCCCACCCTTCCTCTCTCCTTCCTCTTTCCCTCCCTCATTTCTTCCCTCCCTCCTCCCTCCCTACCCTTCCTCTCTCCATCCCTCCCTCATTTCTTCCCTCCCTCCTCCCTCCCTACCCTTCATCTCTCCTTCCCTCTTTCCCTCCCTCATTTCTTCTCCCATGTCTCGATTAGTTCCTTAATACATAATTGTCTGTTTTTCTCTCCCTCCTCAGTGCCTGTTGTCCTCCTTGTTTTCTCCCTCCATTCATTTCTCTTCCTCCCTTCTTCTCCCCTTCTCTTTGTCCCTCCTTAGTGCCATTTCTTTCCCTCTACTCTTCTCTTCCCTCCCTCCTACTCCTTCTCCTCTCCTTCTCTTCCTCTCCTTCCATTTTCTTTCTCTTTTATTCCTATCCCTCTTATTTTCCCTGTCTTTTATTCCTCTACTCTTGTATTTTCTTTCTCTTTTATTCCTTTCCCTCTTTTATTTTTTATCTCATTTATATTTTCCTATATATAATGTCTACTTTTCTTTTTTAATTCTTTCTATCTTCTATTCCTTCTCTTTCTTTTTATTTTTATTTTCCCCTCGTCTATATAAATTATATAACTTTACACCTCGTTTTGTGTGTGTGTGTGTGTGTGTGTGTGTGTGTGTGTGTGTGTGTGTGTGTGTGTGTGTTCTATTTCTTCCCCTCTCTCACATTTCTTTCCCCCTCCTGTTCTTTATAACTGTTCACCGCTCGTTGTGTGTGTGTGTGTGTGTGTGTGTGTGTGTGTGTGTGTGTGTGTGTGTGTGTTGCTGAGACTCGGTGTATGTATTGTTTTTCACTAATGATTATACCAGCCCATGACATCACCGCCCTCTTCTCTCTCTCTCTCTCTCTCTCTCTCTCTCTCTCTCTCTCTCTGCTACGTCATAACCCCGAGGCCAACCAGTCTCTCTGTAGCCACCTCCAGTCGGCTGCTTTCTCGGTAACGTCATTGGTATCCGAGCAGCCAATCAGAGTGTCTCTCAGTGACGTCACACCCTCGTGGACGAATCACAGGAAGAGAAAGTGACGTCACCACCTCTTCCATCCAACCGCAGGCGAATCTCACAGGAAGAGAAAGTGACGTCACCACCTCTTCCATCCAACCGTAGACATGAGACATCCGGGACAGCTGTTGTCGTCATCACCCTCCTTTCAGCTCTGGCGTCATTGTTTTCTGCGCAACTCGTGACGTCACACAATCCCTCGAGGGCCAATCACGTCATCACTCTGAAGGGGCAAGTGTAGTGTTGGTAAATCGTGGAACAACCGATTCCTCCAAACTATTACAAGCAACAGAACACCTCTTTTTTTTTTATTATTATTATTATTTTTTTATTTGGTTCTGTTTCCAGGCTGGCATACTTTGGAGGAATCATGGCACTGCAATGTAACGAAAGTGAATTACCCCCTTAAGGGACCTTGTGATGTAGTCAGAAAATTGGAGGTATATGATTCGTTCAAATATTGCCATGAAACACAAACACACACACACACACACACCTATATTGAAGGAGTTGTTCCGTTGTATGGTCAGGAAGAATCAGAAGCCTCCAATTTTCATACATGATCACAGGGTCCTTAATTAATTAAAGGATCACTTGTTTGGGATGAACTGAGGGACTATAGATTCCTCCAAAACACGCCAGAAAACACACCACTTCAGTATACGAATAAGGAATCTGTTTTTCTGTAGTAGTCAGAGGGCTACGTGTACTATACAATTCACACACCACGAAAAAAATAAAACATACACTAGTTAATTGTGAGAGAACTTCGATGGTAAAATTGAGAGCTAGTACATCCTAAAAACAAAAAGAAATAGTTAAACGTGTGAAAACTTTGATGGTAAATTAGAGAGCTAGAAAATCATAAAAAAAAAAAAAAAAAAATATTACAAAATCGCTAAAAAAAAAAAAATCCCCTATCAGTATATAATAACACTGAGGTGATTTATTTTGTTTCCAGGAATAGTTTGGTGGAATTAGTAGCACTCATTGATGGCGAGAATGACAGCTGGTCGTCCTGTTGTTGTTGTTGTTTTTGGTGTTGTTATTGTTGTTGTTTTTGTCGATATTGTTGTTGTAATTGTTTATGTTGTTGTTGGTGGTAGTGTTTTCCTTGTTGTGTTTGGTGTTGTCGATATTGTTGTTGTTGTTGTAGTTGTTTTTATTGGTGTTGGTGTTGGTGTTGTTCATATTGTTGTTGTTGTTGTCATCGTTGTTGTAGTCGTCGTTGTTGGTGGTGATGGTGATAGTGTTGTCGTTGTCGTTGTAGTCGTTGTTGTTGTTGTTGTTGTAGTCGTTACAGCTCGTCACTGGGCGTCCTTCTGACCACCCTGACATCACCACCAAACCTCACTGCTGATGTCACCGTGTCAGAAAAAAACATATATACACACATACTCATACAAACGAGGCTGGGAAGGCTGATGTTGCCGTGCTGATTTAGTTATTTATTTTCCAGGGATTTTGATGGATTATTAGTGTACCGGTATCAATTTTTATTTACCCTTTTATTACTCGCTCCTTCACCCTTTTTTTTTACTTTTTCCTTCACCCTTTTTTTTACTTTTTCCTTCACCCTTTTTTTTACTTTTTACTTCACCCTTTTTTTTTACTTTTTCCTTCACCCTTTTTTTTACTTTTTCCTTCACCCTTTTTTTTACTTTTTCCTTCACCCTTTTTTTTACTTTTTCCTTCACCCTTTTTTTTACTTTTTACTTCACCCTTTTTTTTACTTTTTACTTCACCCTTTGATTACTTGCTCCTTTACTCGTTTTGTGTTCCAGTTTCCTCAAGTAAGATATGATTTTATTATTTTTACCAAGCTGGACACACATGTTTTGTGGGATCAATTATATTATTATTATTTTTTTTAGTGTACAATTTCCTTACCTGAATCGTCTTGTCCATCCAAAATTACCCATAATCACGGTCGACCCATAATTATCACCTCGACCGTGCCCATAATACACAAATAAATAGTTAGGTATCGATCTAATTAGGTATGTATGCTTCACCCTCGTTAGGAAGCAGTTTTGTACATACCTTCCTTGACCTACAACTCATGATTTTCTGTAGAATGTGATGCCACGCCCCTCCTCCTCCTCCTCATTCTCACTTGTATTCAATCTGAACTCCTCCATCCAAACAGTATATATTAAGGCTGGGTATTTATTATTATTATTATCATTATTATGCAGTATTGATAAGGTGTCAAAGTAACGCGTTTTATTGCATTTATGAATTTTCTCGTATAAATTTTCTTGTAATTCTTGTAAGTGTAGATTTTTTCTCATGTTTTATTTTGTATTAATTAATGTGTTAACACACACACACACACACACACACACACACACACACACACACACACACACACACACACACACACACACACACACACACACACACACACACAGCGAATGATCTCTTACACACGCATTACGATCACATACTCACACAATACCAACACACACACACACACACACACACACACCATCTTATACACACACACATACACACGTGAAGACACCAACCAACCCCCTCTTACTCACTGACACCCACGCCCCCCTGCACCTCCACCCCCCCCCCCTTCCTGAGCACTCACACCTGCACCTCATAAACTGCTATGAGTGGTAGAGAATGACCTCATGTAGTGAATAGAAAGCAAAGGTCTTTATTTATTGTTAATGTTTACCCTCAGCTGCATGGGTTGGCTTGGTTTGGTTTGGTTGTATTTGTTATTGAGGGTATAGGTACTGTTTTGTCTCTTCGTATAGTTTTATTTCCAATGTCTGGGTTTCTTGCTTGTGGTCTGCTGCTGTACTCGATTTCATTTTAACCTGCATGGTGAAAATATATGTGCTCCCTTTTTTAATTTAATATTTTGGCTTTTTTCGGTCATTATTATTACAGTCCAAGACAAATCGTATCAAACACTTAAAGAACTATAGGTATGTTAGCTATTCTTTCCTTCAACACGTACTATAGTCTAGATTAGGGTATAGTTAAACAGGTAACCCTGTAAAAAGCCACTATAAGCCTCCTGTTGCCTTTACTTCCTTTGTATTCCTTTGTATTCCTAAGTGGTTAAATTATACCACAGAAAAGATTTATGTAATAATGGATTATACTGTCTGACCCTTACCATAACATTTACGTCTATTTAATTAAGGTTCACCATGGTCATATGAGAGAGAGAGAGAGAGAGAGAGAGAGAGAGAGAGAGAGAGAGAGAGAGAGAGAGAGACGCACACACACAACAGACAACCACAACAAACACGAGGAAATAATGTCTGTCAGCAGATACACTGACCATGAACACGATCCGGCTAATTTGTTGACATACATACTGATAGGTTTACTCGCATGCCCTAAACCAGACACACTCGTCACACTGAAATATAAGATCCTGCTCATTCAACAACATTCAATCTCTCTCTCTCTCTTTCTCTCTCTCTCTCTCTCTCTCTCTCTCTCTCTCGTCTCACCTGTACAGTTGTGATTAAAAGTTTCTTCTATACACATTAGGGAGACTCAGGCATACTTTTTTATGTACTTTTATTAATTATATTTTTGAATTGATGGATGAAAGTGAACCTGTATATACATCCAATTCACACACACACACTGACCTACATTCACATTTGGTACACACACACACACACACACACACACACACACACACACACACACTTAACAGTATCTTCACCTACACTACATCTTCACCCGCATCCATCCTATACTCACACCATTACACCAAACCACCTCACCCAATCCATTTCTGTACCCACACTCCATCCACATTCATCCACGTACAGTTGCCCAAGAAAACACTGCAACCAAATTTGCTGGTGTGTGGCAATATCTGACAGCTGCTCCAAAGTAAACACTCGTATTTTATCATTGGATCACTCAGAACCTATAATAACCTTTTTTATGGATGGATGTTATTGGCTTCAACTAATTATATTCATTCATTCTTTGGAGTAGATGTCAGATATTGCCACACACACCAGCATATTTGGTTGTAGTCTTTTCTTGGGCAACTGTACATACCATCCCTCATCTACTTGTAAAAAATAATTCCACCTTTAGTCACGTTGTCCTCCAGTTGGTTTGTTGTTGTACGAACGTCCTTTGTATTCTTTTGTATTCTTTGGTATTCCTTTGTATTGTTTCACACCGTTTATTATATTATTTATCCACACTGCACCACCACCACCACCACCCACCTGATATCCACATCACCTCCACCATCACACATCACTGCCAACACCATCATCATCATCTGACATCACCATCATCATCACCATCAACCACCTCATAGCATCAGCACCATCTCACATCACCAGCACTCATCACCACCATCATCATCATCACATCACCACCACCACCACCACCACCACCACCATCTGACAATTCTTTCAACACTCACCACCACCATCATCATCACACATCACCACCACCAACAACCACCCTCACCATCACACCAACACCACATCTTCATCACCATCACCACCACCACCACCCCCACGCATCACACCAACAACCACCCACATTCACCCACACTCACACACACACACACACACACACACACACACACACACACACACACACACACACACACACACACACACACACCTACCACCCTTCTTCGCATTTATACCCCGACCCACATTCTCAATTCCCACCCACCCACTCCTCTCTCTCTCTCTCTCTCTCTCTCTCTCTCTCTCTCTCTCTCTCTCTCTCTCTCTCTCTCTCTCTCTCTCTCTCTCTCTCTCTCTCTGCCACGCCCATATAGCTCTCCCCCACCCCTATCCCCTTCCACCCACCCCACCCTACTCACCCTGCCAAGTCAAACAGGGTGAATGAGAGGGATGGTAAGGGTGGTGGGGGTAAGGGGTGAATGATGAGAGGGGAAGGGGGGGATAAGGGGTAGTAAACTGAAGGGGCGGGGCGGGTAGATTGGGTAGGGGTGGTCGAGTATGTATGTATGTATGGTAATGATAGGAGTCGGCTGAGTAAAGGGGAAAGGGGAATAATTTAAAGGAAGAAGAGAAAGAATAAAGGAAGAATAAAGGAAGAAGAGGAAGAATAAAAGAGGGAATAACAACCAATACGGTACATACGTCTATATATTAATTATACTCTACTTACAGTCTATTATTATTATTAT
>JAWZYT010005278.1:17500-30000 GCA_034508575.1 Petrolisthes manimaculis
GGGGGTGTTGGTGAGGGTGGAGTGGGTTAGGGTGTGTGTGGGTGTGATGGGTGATTGTAGATATATAAGAGTGTGGGTGTGAGAGAGAGAGAGAGAGAGAGAGAGAGAGAGAGAGAGAGAGAGAGAGAGAGAGAGAGAGAGAGAGAGATGGAGGGTATGTTTGAAGTTGGGCAGTGCTTGTGTGTGTGTGTGTGTGTGTAATAAATACCATCCATCATCCCTTAGTTACCCCTTCCTATAATAACCTTAGCCAGCTGTACAGTATATAATGACGTCTGTGTATTGCCTTAATCACCATTGTAGTCAATCAGACGTCAGGTTACATTATTACCCACCCATTCACCTGTCCACCATATTATCCAGCCAGGTATCCATTAATTTATCTATTTGTCTATCTTTCTATTCATCCATCTATTCATTCATCTATCTGTCTGTCTATATCTATCCATTAATCTATCTATTTGTCTATCTTTCTATTCATCCATACATTCATTCATCTATCTGTCTGTCTTTATCTATCCATCAATCCATTAATCTATCTATTTGTCTATCTTTCTATTCATCCATTCATTCATTCATCTATCTGTCTGTCTTTATCCATCAATCCATTAATCTATCTATTTGTCTATCTTTCTATTCATCCATACATTCATTCATCTATCTGTTTGTCTTTATCCATCAATCCATTAATCTATCTATTTGTCTATCTTTCTATTCATCCATACATTCATTCATCTATCTGTTTGTCTTTATCCATCAATCCATTAATCTATCTATTTGTCCATCTTTCTATTCATCCATACATTCACTCATCTATCTGTCTGTCTTTATCCATCAATCCATTAATCTATCTATTTGTCCATCTTTCTATTCATCCATTCATTCACTCATCTATCTGTCTGTCTTTATCTATCCAGCTATCCATTAATCTATCTATTTTGTCTATCTTTCTATTCATCCATACATTCATTCATCTATCTGTCTGTCTTTATCTATCCATCTATCTATTCATCTGTCAATCCATCCATCCATCTATCTATCTATCTATCTATCTATCTATCTATCTATCTATCTATCTATCTATCTATCTATCCATCCATCCATCTATGGGACCTTACCATCCATCTCTTCTGTGTCAAAAAGTAAATAGAAAAATAAATAAATGTATAAATACTTGAATTAATGGCAAAGTATACCAGGAAACAGACCCAGATGAAGAAAAATAATAGTATCCTGTTACCTGGAATAGTTTGGAGGAATCATAATCTCCAAAAATGTCAAAACTATACCCTCCCCTTAACTACTATTACAGCTAACTACTGCTACTACTACTACTACTACTACTACTATTACTGCTACTATTACCACTACTACTACTACTACCATCCTCACATCTACCACTATTTAACCATACCTTACCATAACTCGACCAATACCACCACAACTACCAATATTACCTACACCACCACCACAACCAACCACCACTACCATCACCTCCAAAACCACCATCTACTCCCACCACTATTACCACCACAACCAACCACTACCATCACCACCAACACCACCATCTACTCCCACCACTATTACCACCACAACCAACCACTACCATCACCACCAAAACCACCATCTACTCCCACCACTATTACCACCACTACTACCACTACCATCACCTCCAAAACCACCATCTACTCCCACCACTATTACCACCACTACTACCACCACCATCTACTCCCACTATCCCCTGCAACACAAGGCAGTAGGCTGGCTTGTGTCCAGATGTAGGCAAGGTTTTTACTTGTCCTTGAAAACCTCTCTTATTTTCTTTTTTCTTTTTTACGTGTGTGTGTGTGTGTGCAGTTGGTTGTGTGTGTGTGCGTTTGTTTGTGTTGCAAGTTTAAGTGTAGGTGGTTGTGTGTAGGTGTGTGTGTGTGTTCTAGATAAAGGGGTGTTTGTGTGTGAGAGAGTATGTGTATGTAGTTTTCTGTGTGTGTGTATGTGTGTGTTCTAGATATGTGTGTGTGTGTGTGTGTGTGTGTGTGTGTGTGTGTGTGTGTGTGTGTGTGTGTGTGTGTGTGTGTGTCAGTCAGTGATAAGTGAGTATGTGTATGTAGTTTTCTGTGTGTGTGTGTGTTCTACATATGGGGGTGTTTGTGTGCAAATGAGTATGTGTATATAGTTGTTATCTGCGTGTGTGTGTGTGTGTGTTCTAGATAAGGGGGGGGTTTGTGTGCAAGTGAGTGTGTATATGTAGTTTTGTGTGTGTGGGTGTGTGTGTGTGTGTTTAGATATATAATTCCCTTCCCATTTCTCTTGTCTACTTATTTCTACCTAATACTTCAGGTGCTTAGATAAATAATACATATCGCCCCATGTACTAAAAATTATGTATATCCTCTACATCATATTTATCATTTTAATACACATCTTCAAAGCATAAATATTTACACATTGGGTCACTTACCCAATAATTACCTGTGACCCAATTTAATATAAGTACGAGATATCAATTGAACACAAGTCAATAATTTAGGTAGAAGGACTAAATTATCATGGAACTGTAAGTGTGATTGTGTGTTGCATAAAATTATATAGGTGTGAGATCTATTAAAAGTTTATATTTGTGGGTCAAAGTTGTCTTATTTGTGATTGCATATATAATTTAGGGGAGAAAACTTAAGGGAGTACGGTAATTCGCTTTTGTTACATTGGAGTGCCTTGATTCCTCCAAAGTATGCCATGAAACAGGACCATGCAGAAGATAAAAAAATAATGGTGTTCTGTTTGCTTGGAATAGTTTGGAGAATTCAGTTGCTCCAGATTTACTAACAACACAAAACTTCACCCCTTAAACACATTCTACATTTTATGCACACATTGTTATATTTTAAAGTAAGTGGGTCATGATAAGGAATTGTAAAGGACTGAATCGTCAAAATAGAATAACGTCATGTGTGTGTGTGTGTGTGCCTTTGCTGAGAACCAGATGATGTTAATTAAAGTCTCTCTATACTGAGTGGATTCGAACCCGGACCATCGAATCAGTATTGAAACCCCGATACTAAATTTATCAGGTATTATGGTTATAGCCTGATATAATAAAAAAAAATGTACAGTCGTGGTCCAAAATAATCATCAATTTAGAAGTAACTCATATAAGTACCATCATTTAATTTATTACAAGCAGCTACACACTACTTAAAACAATAAAATCACATGGGAACGTGAACATATTAGACAGTAAATTGGTTGAGATACCCATATTATGTGGATAATTATTGTTGACCACAATTGTATGTATTATTGTATTATGTGATACTGTATTATTGTTTTTTAATTTTGTATTATTGTGTTTTTGAATTATGTATTATTTTGTATTTTAATTAAGTACCGGTATTGTGTAATTATGTACATATGTGTGATGTATTCTTATGTTATAGCATGAATATTAATATTTTTTGTATATAATATTATCTTGTCTCGTACCCACACGTGACTCAATTAACTAACCCACTGTGAACTTTAAAAGGGAGACATGATGGGCTACTAAATTTGAGGACTACTAAAATTCCCCAAACTATGCCAGGCAACAACAGACCACCTAAGTATACGAATGAGGGACCTGTTTTGTGGCATGTTTTTGGAGGGCTAACTTGACCCAAACAGATTACATACACCCTAAGGCAAGCAACAACAACAGCAATTATGTCTGTGATAATGTTGGGTTTGGGTGAAGACTGAATGATAATGGTGGTGGTGGTGGGTGATGGAGATGATAGTGATGTAGTTGTGGTAGTGGTAGTGGTTAATTACTGGTGGTTGTGGTGATGATGGTGGTAGTGGTGGTGGTGGAGATGATATTGATGTAGTTGTGGTAGTGGTTAATTACTGGTGGTTGTGGTGGTGGTAGAAGTGACAATGTTGGTAGTGGTGGCTGTGGTGATATAGTGGTTTTGGTGTAGTGGTGATGGTGGTAGTAGTTAATAGTTAGCAGCGTTAATGTTGGTAGAAATAATAGTGTGGTGTTGGTGGTTGTAGTGATAGTGGTGGTAGTTTTTGTTGTTGTTGTTGTTGTTGTTGTTGTTGAGGTTAATTACTGGTCTTGGGTCAACTGGAGTGGCCTGGTTGTCTGTCTGTCTGTCTACATGCATCAATCTGTGTGTGTGTGTGTGTGTGTGTGGTGGGGGTTGGGGGGGGGCTCAGTGTATAGGTCCGCATTCTTGCTTATGTGTGTGTGTGTGTGTGTATGTATGTGTGTGTGTGTGTGTGTGTGTGTGTGTGTGTGTGTGTGTGTGTGTGTGTATGCTGGGTTCATAGTGTCTGAAAGCTTGTGTGTGTGTGTGTGTGTGTGTGTGTGTGTGTGTATCTATCATTCAGTACCCAGCACTCTTCACTGGTTGTCTGATTCTGGGCTGGCATACCTCTTCTGTCTATCTTCATCCTTGCTACCTCTCTCTCCCTTCCTCTCCCTCTCCCTCCCTCTTCCTTCCTCTCCCTCTCCCTCCCTCTTCCTTCCTTCCTCTCCCTCCCTCTTCCTTCCTTCCTCTCCTCCCCTCTTCCTTCCTCTCCCTCTTCCTTCCTTCGTGGTGATACTCATTCGTCTATGTATACTTTCTTCTCCTCCCCTTCCTCCTCCTCCTCCTCCTGCTACTCCCACTCAGCCTGCACTAGTAAACACAAGATCAATAGACTAGAGATTGTATTAATGTTGAATATATAAATCAGTCATTGTGTCCGCCACCTTACCTTATATACAATACTGCTCAGACCCCATGCATCTATGTCTGTCTCTGTCTGTCTTCCTTTATATTGACACCATCTTATGAATGAATGTATGTTTGGAGTGGCAAGGTGTGAGTGAATGGAGAAGTGTATATTATGATTGTGTGTGTGTGTGTGTGTGTGTGAGAGAGAGAGAGAGAGAGAGAGAGAGAGAGAGAGAGAGAGAGAGAGAGAGAGAGAGTGTGTGTGTGTATGTGTTTGAGTGTGAGAGAGTGTGTGTGTGTGTTTGAGTGTGAGAGAGTGTGTGTGTGTGCAGAATTACATATAAGTTTGGGGACCCACCATCAACGGCAACAGACAGATTTCCTCATATATTAACTCTCTATACCCAGTAGGAATTCAGGGGACACGAACTGAACGAGGCTATAAAAAAACAACAATATTTTTTTTTATTATATAGTTGCCTCATAAAAATAGATTTGGACGTCGTGTTGTATGTAATTATAGCAAGTATTTTTTCATTTATGTTCACTTTTTTTTTTTTTTTTTTCTTTTTTTTTTTTTTTGGTAAGAATGCACCGATTATCTTCTAAGTCATAATATGGTCTAAGATGCACGTGTGTGTGTGTGTGTGTGCGTGTGTGTGTGTGTGTGTGTGTGACCTTCCAGTGTTTATAAATTGCACATAAGTAGTTTACCTGGTTGTGTATATTTTTGGTGTAATTTGCCTTGTATACGTTTGTGTGCATTGTGTGATGAAAATATGTATGTATTGTATATATTAATTAGTATTTGAAAATTATTAAGTATACATGTTAAGACGGTACATGATAATAAATGTTGTATTAATTAAGGGGTTTAGTACAGTACACTTTTGGTACATTGAAGTGCAATGATTCCTCCAAACTATGCCAGGAAACAGGACCAGATGAACAAAAATAATGGTGACGTGTTGCTTGGAATAGTTTGGAGGAATCATTTGGCATGTGTTGTCTCTTCCCTTGACCTCTTTTGTCTCTCACTCACTTTCTCACACTTCCACTTTCACATGTACACGTTCTCTCCTTCACTCCATCCTTCCTTCTCTTGCTCTCACCTCTCTCTCTCTCTCTCTCTCTCTCTCTCTCTCTCTCTCTCCTTGAAGTTGTTGTTGTTATGGGGTTCCGTATCAGTACACACGCACACACACATACTCACTCACTCCCTTCTACACACACACACACACACACAAAATCATTCGCTCACTCCCCTCCAACACACACACACAAAAAAAAAAATCATTCACTCACTCACACACACACAAAATTACTCCCTCATCATTACCCTTTATTAAATTTTCTCTTCCACAGGTACCGTTGATTTCACTGCAGTTACCGCCTACGTGAGTGAGTGAGTGAGTGTAAGTATTCCACTATACTGTAATGTACTTGTTGAACTTGTGCTGGTCTCAAATCTGGTTCTCCTGTGAAATATACAGTATAGATTCCTTCACTTGTATATCAGGGAATAAGAAATATATTATGTTAAGCTAGAGCAATTTCTTTGATTTATTTTATTATTATTATTATTATTATTATTATTATTGTTAATATTGTTATTTATAGCATTGTTATTCTTATTATTATTATTATTAATATTGTTATTTATAGTTATTCTTATTATTATTATTATTAATATTGTTATTTATATTAATATTATTGTTGTTCTTTATATTATTATTATTATTTTTATTATTAATGTTGTTGGTGTTAATATTTATGTATTTATTGAAATACTATTCGTGTAGAGTTCTCCATTAGCTTTTTAAGATGATCAGAAAATCAAGGGACTGTTTTCCCGATGTTGTTGTTGTTGTTCTCCCCGGTACCGGTACGCTCTGGTCACGGTGAAAACACAAATTAAAATAAAAGAGGGGCTGACCTTATACCATAGCCTATGTCTGGGCTACCATAGTAAATCCCAAGAAGATGGGACCAGAGCTTACTGGACCAGGGAGTCTGGGGGCCTCTGACCACCTGGGAGATTCTGGGAAAGTTTTTTTTATCTAATTTTTATCTAATTATATAAAAAAAAATTATATATATTTATATAAAAAAAAAATATATAACATTTTTTTTAAATAATTTTTTTATATAATTTTTTTTTTATATATATTTTTTTATATTTTTTTTTTTATATAATTTTTTTTATATAATTTTTTTTTATATAAAATTTGTTTTATATAAAAAAAAATTATATAATTTTTTTTTATATAAATTTTTTTTATATAATTTTTTTTTTATATAATTTTTTTTAAATATTTTTTTTTATATAAATTTTTTTATATAATTTTTTTTTAGATAATTTTTTTTTAGATAATTTTTTTTTATATAATTTTTTTTATATAATTTTTTTTATATAATTATTTTTTTATATAAACAATTTTTTATATAATTTTTTTTTTATATAATTTTTTTTATATAAATTTTTTTTTATATAATTTTTTTTTATGTATAATTTTTTTTATATAAATTTTTTTTAAATAATTTTTTTATAATTTTTTTTATATAATTTTTTTTTATATAAATTTTTTTTTATATAATTTTTTTTTTATATAATTTTTTTTTATATAATTTTTTTTTATATAATTTTTTTTATATAAAAATTTTCTTATATAATTTTTTTTTATATAATTTTTTTTTTTATAACATTTTTGTTATATAATTTTTTTTATATAATTTTGTTTTTATATAAAACAAGCACTGGCTTCGCCAGCCACGGCTACGCCGTGGGTGCTTTTGCCTGCGGCGCTGCTCGCTTCGCTTCATTGTTATTAGTTTCGCTCATCATACAAGGGAACGCTGACAACACTGCAGGGGCCCTCGCGGCAGTGGAGCCGGCTGTACATATGAACCAAGGTGGATGAGAGAGAGAGAGAGAGAGAGAGAGAGAGAGAGTGAATGTGAAAGAAGGAGAGTATGAACTAGAGATGAAAAAAGGAGTGTGTGTGTGATAGTGAAGTTGTGTACAGTATGTATGTATGAGTGTTGATAAGAGAATGAGGATATAAATTGGTGTGTATGTGAGCAAGTGTACATAAGAAAATAAAGACGTGAACTCGTGTGGGTGTGAACAAGGTTGGACAAGATAATGTGTATGTGTGTGTGTGTGTGTGTGTGTGTGTTGAGAGGAAGAGAATGTATGTGTGTGTGTGTGTGTGTTGTGAGAGGAAGAGAATGTATGTGTTTGTGTGTGTGTTGTGAGAGGAAGAGAATGTATGTGTGTGTGTGTGTGTGTGTGTGTTTGTGTGTGTGTGTGTGTGTGTGTGTGTGTGTGTGTGTGTGTGTGTGTGTGTGTGTGTGTGTGTGTGTGTGTGTGTGTGTGTGTGGCATCAAAGGAGAATTGATAAATGTTGTACCCTCAATAATTTCTTCACAGTCAGAACACAGTATATCTTTTACACTCTGATCCTCCTCCTCCTTCCTTTTCTTCTTTTACTCCTCCTCCTCCTCCTCCTCCTCCTCCTCCTCCTCCTCCTCCTCCTCCTCCTCCTCCTCCTCCTCCTTTA
This sequence comes from Petrolisthes manimaculis, assembly GCA_034508575.1. Classification (NCBI taxonomy): domain Eukaryota; kingdom Metazoa; phylum Arthropoda; class Malacostraca; order Decapoda; family Porcellanidae; genus Petrolisthes; species Petrolisthes manimaculis. Next base: position 25,767 of record JAWZYT010005278.1, read on the forward strand.
CTTCTTCATCATCATTATTGGGTATTTTTTCTGAGGTTATTGCTCCTTACTCATATTTATTTGTTTATTCATCTACTTCACTTGAATAATTTGTCACACATCCATTCACCACTCACTATTCAATCCTGTGTTCTATTTTATCTATTAACTCGTCACTCTTGTCAAATAATTTATCTTTTATTATTTATATATGCAATCTGAACGTCTGTCTATCTGTCTACATAGTTTTATCCATCTATTTATTTGTCTGTTTATTTGTATGTCTGTCTGTCTCATTCTGTCTATCTATCTTTCTCTTTGCCAACCTATGCCTTTCTGTCTACCTGTAGTTTCTCTCTCTCTCTCTCTCTCTCTCTCTCTCTCTCTCTCTCTCGCTCTCTCTCTCTCTCTCTCTCTCTCTCTCTCTCTCTCTCTCTCTCTCTCTCTCTCTCTCTCTCTCTCTTTCTCTCTCTCTCTTTCTCTCTCTCTCTATTAATTTATTCCTTTCTCCCATCCATCATCATACATGGCCACCCACCCATCCACCCACCTCCTCCCTCAGTAGGCTTATAAAACTTAGGCAAAGACGAAGGGAAAATAGAAAGGCATATAGTGGTTATGTTGACGCCCCTACCTATATTCTCTCTCTCTCTCTCTCTCTCTCTCTCTCTCTCTCTCTCTCTCTCTCTCTCTCTCTCTCTCTCTCTCTCTCTCTCTTATAACGTGTAAATAATAATGAAGATAGTCATAGTGTTTATTTATAAGGTGATTAGTTTTTTGTTTGTTTTTTATTTTTATTCTTTTTTTTGCTTTGCTACTCCTTTCACCCTTCCTCCCCCCGTCCACTTTCACGTCGGTCATGGATGATAGATATATAGATGGTTGTTGGATAGATGAGTGGATTGCTGGATGGAAGTATGGATGAAAATATATGGATAGATGGAGGGATAGATGGATATAGGTAGAAGGATGAATGGATGGATGAACCGATGAATAAATATATAATTGAATGGATGAATAGATATACAGATGAATGAATGGATTGATGGATGGATATATAGATGAATGAATAGATAAATGGATGGATAGAGGGATGGATAAGTAGGTCAATGAAAGCTTGGTTGGATGCCTGAGAAAATAGTTAACATGCTAGTGGAATATTTACATTGTTGTTACTGTATAATATATCGAATGGGTATAATAGAATAAGATAGTGAATTTAATGCTCTGTGAAGGAAGGTGCAGGTCGAAAGAATATTATTACATTTGGAGAGGATTATGTTATTGTTTGTGTCATTATTTTTCAGTACATTGAAGATCATTATTTTATTTATCTCATGATCAGATTGGTGAAAGAGACGAGTAAATATTTGTGTTTTGTTGAGTGGAATTATTGCCTCTTTTAGTTGACCTTCTGAATACCAGTTGTTTCTCTTCAAGGAGGTAGTCATTTTTTTGGTCTACATTGGAGCTTCTTAATTCCTCCAGTGTATGCCAGGAAACGGTGGGACCAGATTTACAATAATAGTGATAGTCTGTTGCTTGGAATAGTTTGGAGGTGAATCAGTTGCTCCAGATTTACCACCAACACTGCACTATACCTCCTCAAAGGGACCCTGTGATGTAGTCAGAAAATTGGAGATAAATTAGTCCTTCAAAGATTGCCACGAAACACCACCAATAGGGATGGAGGTTGTTTCGTGGCATAGTCAGGAGGAATCAGAAGTCTCCAATTATCATACACAATCACAGGGTCCTTAATTAACTACACAAAACCCTCTAGAGTTATTTGTGTTGTTCTAAGTTTAATTAAAATACCCGATGCTGATGGAAAAAATAAATATTAAACTAGATAATTATTTTTAACCCATAGTGTGAGTAGGTGTGCTGTTGGATGATAAATTGGTCTAAACTTAGTCCACATAATTATATATACATAATGATAAAATATATACTGACATTTACACTTGGGAAAACATGAATGAATGAGTTATATTTCTAGGTCGTGTAAAGATGAGATGCTATTCTAGATCACAGTTACGTTTATGTATGTATGTATGTATGTATGTATGAATGTATGTATATATGTATGTATGTATGAATGTATGTATGTATGTATGAATGTATGTATATATGTATGTATGTATGTATGTATGTATGTATGTATGAATGTATGAATGTATGTATATATGTATGTATGTATGAATGTATGTATGTATGTATGAATGTATGTATATATGTATGTATGTATGTATGTATGAATGTATGTATATATGTATGTATATATGTATGTATGTATGTATATATGTATGTATGTATATATGTATGTATGTATATATGTATGTATGTATGTATATATGTATGTATGTATGTATGTATATATGTATGTATGTATGTATCAGGATATGTTTCACACATCTCTAGTCCTTAACTCTGCATAAAGAACATACATATCGAAAAAAATTGGACAAAGTCAATCAAAACCCAGTATGTATTTTTGTATGTGTGTATGTATGTATGTATATACTCTATGTAGTGTTGACAACTTTAGCCAAACCTGGTGTATAAGCCAATAAAAATTTGCATACACTAAACTTGGTGTGTATGATCAAACTGGGAGTGTATATATGTGTGAGGGTGAATTTACAGTACAGTTTACAAGTATACATACAGGGTTAAAATATACAGTGGAAGAATGAGTGTATACAGGAGTGATAGTGTTATATACAGCTTAAAATTATACAGAACATGTATAAGACTTCAATATACATAAACTGGAGGATAGTGTGTGTTATAAGAGGAAGAAAGTATACAGTGGGTGAGTATATACATGCATAAAATAGTATACAGATTAAGTTAGTGTATAAATGACATGTATAAGACCTCTTTATACATGAGTTGAAGTATACATTGTGTTAGTTTACAAGAGGAAGAATGTATACAGTACAGTGGGCAATTATATACATGCATGAAAGAATATGCAGACTGATTAAATGTATAAATGACATGTATGAGACCTCTTTAGATACATGAGATGAAGTATACATTGTGATGGTTTACAAGGGGTGAAAGTATACCCTGGGTGAGACTGAGTGAGTGTAGGAATAATAAAAATAATTGCAAAGTCGACATTCTCTCTCGCTTGGAATGTGGGAGTGGCGAAGGATTGGGAGGCAGGGGAAGGGAGGCAGGGGAAGGGGAAGGGAGGGAGGGGAAGGGGAAGGGAAGGGAAAGGGAAGGGGCGAAGGAGGGAGGGTTTGGAGAAGGGAAGGAGAAGGGGAAGGGAAATGGTAGAGGGAGGGATTAGAGTGGAAAGAGAAGAGGAGATGGGGAAGGGGTTGGAGAAGGGAAATGGAAGAGAAAGGGAAGTGGGTTGCAGGGAAGGGGTATTGAAGGGAAAGGGTAGGGGAAAGAGAAAGGAGGGTATGGGAGGAAGAAAAATAGGAAGAGAAAAGAGAGCAACGAAAGACACAGATAGAAGGGGGGAAGGTGGAAAGGGAATGGGGATGAAAATCAGAGGGAGAAAAAGATGGATAAAGGAATGGGAGAGATGGGGAAATGAGAGGGAAAAGTGTAATAGAGGTCAAAGTGAGAGGGAAGAATAAGGAGAGAGGTTTGGAGGAAGGGAAGAGAGATAGGAACAGGAGTGGGAAAATGTGGGTAGAGAATAAGATAAAGGGAAGTAAGAAAAGGTCAGAAAAGAAAGGGGGAAGAGAGAAGGAATGGGAGGAAGGAATAAGTAGAGAGAACAGAAAGAGGGAATAGATCAGAAGAGAATATGTCAATAGGAGAGAGAGAGAGAGAGAGAGAGTGTGTGTGAAAGGTGTGTTTGTGTACATGTCATACCTTCCTTCCTTCACTGTTTGTCTGGGCTTGGTGTCTGTTTGCATATATTATTTCCAGTGCTTGAATTCACATCTTGGTCCATATACTTGTTTGCTTTTTATCTTACATCTTTTCCGTATACAGTCTGAGAGAGGGAGAGAGAGAGAAAAAAAAAATATATATATATATTATCCTTCGCTCTGTGTCCTGATAAATGAACACACTAGCTAACTCCCTTAATGTTAGTAATATAGGGAATCTGTTTTGGGAGCAAATTATGGAGGAATCAATAATCCTCCAATTTACCCTCAAGAGAAAAACAAACTTTTTAAAATCTGGTTTCAACAAAATTGAGGCTTTCGACTCGTTCTACACGACCACCATGAGCAGTTCAAGGTGGTCTGTTTCCCTAGATAGTTTGTAGTCGTCA
>JAWZYT010005278.1:42500-46173 GCA_034508575.1 Petrolisthes manimaculis
AGTTGGACCTTTACACAATACCCTAAAAATATGTATGGTTGGTTGGTTGGTTTCCTGTGTGTTGTGGTTGTGTTGTGGTGGTGGGTGGTGTTAACTGTATTATTTTATTTCATTTACGTGAATTATACCAATACCGTCCCCTCAACTTCCTGTCTGGTTTTGTGCCTTCAACCCTTTCGTTCCTATCTTTTTATTTTTTTTTCTACCTGTCTACCTGTCTTTGTCTTTTCCTTTCGTTTCCTACCTGTCCTCCTTTTGGTTCACTTTTTCTTTCCTTTCCTTTCCTTTTTTTGCCGTTCAATCCTTCCTTTTTTTTCTACCTGTCTACTTATCTTTGTCTTTTCCTTTCGTTTCCTTTCCTACCTGTCCTCCCTTTGTCTCCACCTTTCATCTCCTTTCTTCTGTCTTGTCTTTCTGTTCAATTTTTCTTTGCTTTTTTACCTGTTCTCTTTTTATCTCTACCCTTCCCCTCCTTTCCTTCCTATCTTCTTTTATCTTTCATCTTTCGTTTCCTTTCTTATTTGTCCTCTGTTTATTATTCACCCTTCCCTTTCTTTCCTACCTGTCTTCTTTACTTCCTTTTTCTCTTCCTTCCTGTCTTCTCTTTGTCTCCTTATTCCCTTTCCTTTCTTAATTACCTGTCTTCTCTTTCCCTACACATTTCCCTTTCCTTCTCTTTCACTCCACTTTTCTTTTCCTTTTCTACCTGTCCTCTCTTTGTCTACACCTTTCCCTTCACTGTCCTTCCTGTCCTCATTACTCCTTCACCTTCTCCTTCACCTCCCCTCCTCCCATCCACTCCTAGCCACTTACCCAATATGATATTCTGACATTTTTCCATTTTTTTTTTTTTATTCTGACATTTTTCCATTTTTTCATAGGCTAAGAACTATTTTTTCCTTTCATTCACAATTTTCCCATTATTTTTCAAGTCTGGGTTTTCAGTGCATTTCGGAGTCTTGTGTTTTCTGGACAACTTTGAGTGGAAGAAATAATGAGTGATATCTATAAATGAAGATATCTATAAAGTTTATTGTGTTTTACATTATACCAGTGGAATAGTTGTCACAGTTTGATTTAATACAACAAAATAAGGACTATAGTAGGTGCTGCAGGAATATCATTTGAAATTCTTTTGTTATCATCTATATTCCTTCTCGTTCCCTCTTCTACTCCCATTCTCTTTTCTTTTTCATTTTCCCATTCCACCTCCTACTAGTCGTTCTCTCCTCCTCCTCCTCCTCCTCCTCCTCCTCCTCCTCCTCCTCCTCCTCCTCTTCCATTTCCTCATTTTCTCTTCCACATCCCATGCTCCTCCCCATCCATCTCCTCTTCTTCCACCTTCTCCTCCTTCCCTTCTTCATCCACCTCGTCCTAGACGTTCTCTTCTCTTTAACCTCCTCCTCGTCCTCGTCCTTTCCCCTCTAACATGTATGTCACGACGTACCAATCTAGGGAGTGAGGTGAGTTTGGTAATTGCAGTGGAGTGTGTGTGAAGGAGAGGCTCAGTGAGGCTCCCTTCCTTATACTTACCTCACTCTAGGCTGGCTTCTCTCTCTCTCTCTCTCGTCTCTCTCTCTCTCTCTCTCTCTCTCTCACCGACGCCACTCCTCTTACTTTTTTTTTGTGTTGACTGTCCCACTCTTAATCACTTTTTTCTCGGGCGCCATATGACTTCGCTGTTGCGGCGCGTAATATCAATCAATCCTCTTATTTTTTTCCACTTCCCATCTCTCACTTCCATCCAATCAACTCTCCTGTTAGTTTTTTTCCCACCCATAATTCATTTCCCTTCCTTTCCCTCACTCTCATCTACCTCTCACTCCCTTCCCTCCACACTGTGATTCACTCTCCCTTATTCCTCTCACTCCTTCGCATCTTACCTCCTCCTTACTCTTTCTTTCCCTACCTGACTCCTCTTCTCTTCTCTCTCTCTCTCTCTCTCTCTCTCTCTCTCTCTCGTCTCTCTCTCTCTCTCTCTCTCTCTCTCTCAAATCTTTACCTAGTAACTATCGCCCTATCAGCCTAACCTCAGTAGTATGCAAAATGTTAGAGACAATCATACGAGATAAACTTACATATCATTTAGAGGAAAATAACTTACTCAGAGACACTCAACACGGTTTCCGCAATAAACGCTCCTGCCTAACGAATCTATTAGACTTTTTAAATGACATTTTTAACGAATATGATAAGAGTAAAGCAGTAGACATAATTTATCTAGATTTCCAAAAAGCCTTTGACAAAGTTCCCCATAAACGTTTAATAACTAAATTAAAATCTCACAGAATCCAAGGCGACACCGTAAGATGGATAGAGAACTGGCTAAGAAACCGTAAACAACGTGTGGTAATAAATGGTAAATCATCTAATTGGACTGGCGTTACGAGCGGGGTGCCACAAGGGTCAGTTTTAGGCCCAATCCTTTTCCTAGTTTACATAAACGACATAGATGAAGGTCTCTCATGCATAATATCGAAGTTTGCCGATGACACTAAAATTGCAAATACAGTACTCACTAACGCACAAACTAAAGAAATGCAAGATAATCTCGATAAATTGTCGAATTGGGCGAAAACTTGGCAAATGTCCTTCAATGCAGATAAATGTAAAGTACTCCATATCGGACATCGTAACGTAACTGCAAACTACTCGTTAAATGGTAATCAAATTAAAAGCGTGGATCAAGAGACAGACTTAGGGGTCACAATATCAAGTAACCTAAAACCCAGTCAGCAATGTACGGAAGTAATTAAGAAAGCAAATAAAACTATCGGCTTTATTGGCAGAGCATTCGAGTATAAGTCTAAAGATACAATCCTCACTTTGTATAATTCCTTGGTCCGTCCCCTTATGGAATATTGTGTCCAAGCCTGGTGCCCGTACTACCAGAAAGATATAGTAAAATTGGAACGAGTCCAACGTAGAGTTACTAAAATGATACCATGTCTACGAAACAAAACGTATGAAGAGCGGCTAAATAAATTGAATCTATTCCCATTAGCACAACGTAGATTGAGAGGCGACTTAATCCAGGTATTCAAAATAATCAAAGGCATAGATAATATGGACTGCAACAAATATTTCAATATCGATCAATCAAACTACACGAGAGGTAATGGCTGTAAAATCATAGTAAATCTTTTAATTCACACGAATCCAAGAATTTCTTTTTTAACCGAGTCGTCAACTTATGGAATGGGCTTCCCCGTAACGTAATAGAATGTAACACAGTAGACAGCTTCAAACGTCGCCTTGATAAACACCTTGCATCTAATCCCCGACTTTCGATGTTTACTAATGAATAATTTTTTGCCCATTACAGGTGGCAAGTTAGCCAAATTTCAACTACTTTCTATCTTTCCTATAAAATTTCCTTGTGGAGTTTTCTCTTTACCAACTCCACAAGGTTCTGACTCCTAACTTTATTTCCAGTACGGCTCAGGCCGGAGGGATTGGAGGGTGGGGAGAGAGCCTTCTACTTTGCTATTCTTACCTACGACTATCACTGGGGAGATATTCATTCTCTACCAATAACCTTCTAATCAGATCACCCCGTGTGGACCGTAAGGTCTGTTGTGGTCTGTGATTCTATGTAACTCTATGTAACTCTCTCACACACACACACTCTTCTAACTCATCCCTTGCTAACGTAACTCTCTCTCTCTCATCT
>JAWZYT010005279.1:5000-20000 GCA_034508575.1 Petrolisthes manimaculis
ATATTTCTCCTCTAATTATTTCCATCTAAAGAACAAAATATTTAATACAATCATTATTATCATTTTTTTAGTTTTCATGACAATGTTGATTTTTACACTTGCATTATTTTATTTCACCTGTTCAAAACACTTATAGACGCATTTCCCCATTCAATCATCTATACATTTATTTATCACCTATTCAAAACACTTATACATGCGTTTCCCCATTCAATCATCTATACATTTGTTTTTCACCTGTTCAAAGCACTTATACATTCATTCGTCTATACAATATTATTATCACCACCTATTGACATTTCCACGACGAGGAGAACTTACAAACCGAAGAAAGGGAAAAAAGGATTGAGTGTAGGGGTGTAGGGGTGGGGGATGGGGTGGAAAAAAGGCTTGAGTGTAGGGGTGTGGGGGTGGGGTGAGGGTAAGACTGGACAAAAGAGATGGAGAGAATGGCTGGTGAGATAAGGTGAGCAGGAGGGATGAAGACAAGACGAGAGACAGACGGTACCACGATTCACATAGACAGACAGACAGAGGAGGTGGAGGAGGAGGAAGGGAGAAGGTTGATTATGTTTGAGAGAGAGAGAGAGAGAAAAAAGAGAGAGAGAGAGAGAGTAGGATAATAATATAATAAAATATATTGTTGTTGTTGTTGATGTTCTGCCACACAGACCCCTGGTACACTCTGGTCGCAGTGTTTAAACAAATGAAAATAAAGTAGGGTCTGTATGTCCCTATATGCCTGGGCTACCGAAGCACATCCCAGGGAAATGGGACTAGAGCTTACTGGACCAGGGAGTCTGGGGGCCTCCGACTACCAGAGAGATTGGGGAGAAGGTCTTTGATCCCACAGCCAGTGCCAAGTCCACGTTACCACAAAAGCTACAAGTGGGGCCGTACCTTCCATGAGACCAGCCCTGAAGGGAAAGATATTGTAGGTAAGGTTAGATAAGGGGAGAAGACAAGTGAGGTGTGTGTGGTAACCAGGTCAGTGAACCTCTAACTCATCACATCACACATCACACACAGAGAGAGAGAGAGACATACATTCATCCGTATACAACAGGTGAGGTGAGATGGGCCTTTGTGTTGTGTCGTCGTCGTGGTGGTGGAGGTGGTGGTCTTCCTATAATGAATCATCCCCTTCCTGTTTCATGGACTATTTATTGGTTGGGATGGGTTGTGGTGGTGGTGGAAATACGAATAATAGAATTGAGAGATGATAGATAGAAGGAAGGGAGAGGGAGAGGGATAAAATTGAGAGATAGGAGGGTAGAAAGAAGGGAGAAGGAGTGTAGAAAAAGAGAAAAAAAAATGTGAAGGAGAGAGAATGGATGAAGGAGGGAATGGAGAGAGAGTGCGAAGAAGAGAGAATGGAGGGAAAAGGAAAGAGAGAGAGAGAGAGAGGGAGGATGGGAAGGGTGGGAGGAAAGAACGTAGGGAGAGATGGATGAACGTTGGAAGGGAGAGAGGGAAATTAATGGAGGTACAGTACGTAGGAAGAAGGGAGGGAGTGAGGGAAGGAGGGTAAAGGAAAGTGGGAGGGACATATAGGTATAGGGAGGTAGGGAGGGAAGAGGTTAAAGAGAGGTGCCGTGTGCTGTGAGCCTGTTATGCCCACACCTCGTTAGTGGGAGGTCAGGTCAGGACAGGAAGGTAGAAGGAAGGGACAGAAAGGAAGGTATGGGGGCAGAAGGGAAGGGACAGAAGGGAAGGGATAGGGGCAGAAAGGAAGGGACAGAAAGGAAAGTATGGGGGCAGAAGGGAAGGGACAGAAAGGAAAGTATGGAGGCAGAAGGGAAGGGACAGAAGGGAAGGGATGGGGACAGAAGGGAAGGAAAAGATGGGGGTGTGATAGGGACAGAAGGGAAGGGATGGGAGCAGAAGGGAAGAAAAGGAAAGGGATGGGGTGTGATAGGGACAGAAGGGAAGGGATGGAGGTGTGAAGGGGCGTATAGGAAAAGGTATTGGCGCGTGAAGGGAAAAAGGAGATATGGATGAACGTGATGGGGGTGTGAAGGGACAGATGAATGAAAGTGATAAATATGTAATGAATGAAAGTTATGAATGAGTGAATAAAAAAGTGATGAATGAAAGTGAATAAAAAAGTGAATAAAAAAAGTGATGAATGAAAGTGATGGACAAGTGATAAAAAAGTTATGAATGAAAAAGTGATGAATGAAAGTGAATAAAAAAGTGATGAATGAAAGTGTATCTGTAGCAAATTATTCCTTCTCTCTCTCTCTCTCTCTCTCTCTCTCTCTCTCTCTCTCTCTCTCTCTCTCTCTCTCTCTCTCTCTCTCTCTCTCTCTCTCTCTCTCTCTCCATTGACTAGCTACTGCCTCAGGAGACTTTAATTAAATAGGGCTCAAAATTCCCATCAATTGTGTGTTGTTTTGGGCCTTAGAGGAAGGTGACGTTTGGCCTCAGATGCGGTGGCAGGCAATCTAATGAACACAATGACACACACACACAGAGAGAGAGAGAGAGAGAGAGAGAGAGAGAGAGAGAGAGAGAGAGAGAGAGAGAGAGAGAGGCATACTAAAAAATAAAGTAAATACAATAACACACACACATTCACACACACACACACACACACACACACACACACACCTATATATACATTATGGAAGGAGTTTGTTGTTTCCTGTCATATAGTGAGGAGGAATCAGAAGCCTCCAATTTCCATACATACATACATACATACATACATACATACATACACGATCACATGCTGGGACAAGTTAAGAAATTTCGTAAAAAAAATATGGTTCGACTTAACGACCAAGTTTGGGTGGAGGGTATTTTTTTTTTTTTTTTACTTTGGAACATTATCTCAAAAAAAAAAAAAAAAAAAAAAAAAAAAAGAGGAAGAAGAGGAGGAAGAGGAAGAGGAGGAAGAGAAAGAGGAGGAGGAAGAGGAGGAAGAGAAGGAAGAGGACAAGGAGGAAGAGGAAGAGGAGGAGGAAGAGGAGTAGAATAAGTTAATTAAAAGAATTCAAATTATCGTGACGAAAATGCACCGATTCCCTTCTATGTATAAGTAATGTAAGAATTTAGTGGTGAGATTATTTGATGTAATGTGTCTCCGATTACAAATAATAATAATAATAATAATAATAATAATAATAATAATAATAATAATAACAACAATAATAATAATAATAATAATAATAATAATAATAATAATAATAATAATAATAATAACGATAATAATAATAAATAATAATAACGATAATAATAACGATAATAATAATAAATAATAATAACGATAATAATAACGATAATAATAACGATAATAATAACGATAATAATAACGATAATAATAATAATAATAATAATAATAATAATAATAATAATAATAATAACAACATATATACCATAAACAGCCCAAAATAATTATATATAAATGACAAATACCAAAAACAACCAATAATAATAATAATAATAATAATAATAATAATAAAGAGGGTTTCCTTCCCAAATAATAATAATAATAATAATAATAATATGAAAATGAGGGAGTGTTGACATTCGCTCGTAAAAGTGTGGCAGTACTTTTGAGCTCGACTGGTACTGTACCGGTAGTCAACAAACCCTGATCTGAAGCACCGAATGAACCTCTACCCACTGTGAGGTTCGGAAGGAGGAGATTGATTGATTGATTGATATTAGGCGCAGCAACAGCGAGGTCATTTAGCGCCAGAAAAAGGTGATAGAGAGGTGAAATAGCAAGCAGGAAGGAAATAGAAAGAAGAGGGATACAAAGGAGATTGGTAGATATTCAAATGCTTCAGTATATGTGGTTCGAATTAGTACAGGGGTCGTATAGTAGGCAAGGACATTCATCAGTCGTGGTATCTATAGTGTGGGAGGAGTCTGTTGTTGATCTGGTAACACTGTGTGGGAGTTGACAAATTAATGGAGCCTGGTGGTGATTCTGGTAACACTGTGTGGGATTATTACTTTTTGATGGAATTTAATAACGCCTTTGATTCCTCCAAAGTATGCCAGGAAACAGACCCAGCAGACGAAGAAAAATAATGATATCCTGTTGTTGCATGGAATACTTTGGAGGAATCATTTGCTCCAGATTTAGCACCCAAAACAACGTGTTATGTACAGTACAGTACAGCCATGGCTGATAGTGCTTGACCAGGGTTTAAGGAGTGTTGGAGAGCAACTGAACAGAGTTCGAAAAATTGAGTCTTCTAAACCTCTCTCAACGTTGAGAATGGTTTGGAAAATTCACTTGTTCGAACTCTGTTGTTTGTTTTATATGTTTATTTATGGAGTCATCATCGTACCAGTACATTTAAATCCTCAACAAACACCACAGACGGATATTCTTGCCTATATACTGTACAGTCGCGACACATAGTCCTTGATCAGGGTGTAACGGGATGTCTGGTCAAGGATTATGTGCCGCGACTGTACCTTGCCTATATCTTAAATTGCCCCCCACCCCCACAGGAAGGAACTATAAATAGATCTCGTGTACAATTGGACACATGATTTTTTTTCTTACAGAGGCTATAATGGAAAGGTGTGTCATTATTGTGGAAGTATTGCAATGAATGGTCTACCAATTAAGTGACTCGGTGATTGCAAAACAACAAATCTAATAATAATAATAATAATAATAATAATAATAATATTGAATTGCAGTTACGTTTAGTTTTATATTATTTTCTGTATGTTGTAAACCCTCGAAAACAATTAACGTGTGTATGAATTTTTGTGGCCAATTGTACAGTCACGCCCAAGTGTATATAGTAACACTTCTGAATGAATTGGCCTCAACTAAATAAAATAAATAGATGATGCGAAACTATAGCTGTTGGTTGGTTTCCTTAACACACACACACAAAGTCTCTCTCTCTCTCTCTCTCTCTCTCTCTCACACACACACACACATTCAAATACCCATAGCCTAATAATTACAGCCGGTACACCCCCGCCCCCCCACACCCCACCTACGGAGACGAGAGAAAAGTTGCAAACATTTTACTAATAAGTTTACACTACTTACCCAAAGTTGACAGTTCCAGACGTTCATTAAAATCAAAATAAGCTTCTCTCAGGCAAATACCATCATACACGACGTTATAATAATAATGCAAATGTTAAAAAGAAAGTACAGTGATACTATTGAGGGCCCAGAGAAAAAGTGTGAGAGAAAGACTAGGATAGAGAGCGAGCACAAGTCAGGATGAGTGGAGGCTGGGAGTTCCATACACCCTCCTCTGTCGACCGCTTGGCCCACACTGTGACTGAGTCTGAGTGACTGAGTCTGAGATTCGAGTTGTTGAATTTGTTGTCACGACGACTCACGCGCGACTCTCTCTCTCTCTGGTTTAGGCGTATACAGTAGCCTACCTCAATACTTGCCATCCTTGCCCATTCCATTCCAGGGTGGCGGAGGCGGGGCGGCGGCGGGGGGATGGCGGCGGCCGCGGCGACGACGAAAAAAATTAATAAATCAAATACACAAAAAAAAAATGAAATAAAAAAAAAAAAAAATAATAAGAGAAATATTAAAAAAATATATATATTAAAAAAATAAATAAAAAACACTAATTATTATAAAACGGCGTCGGCGGCGGGGCGGCGGGGCGGCGGCGGCGGGGCGGCGGCGGCGTGGCGGCGGCGGCGGCGGGGCGGGGCGCTCCAAAGACGGTCTTGGTTCTCCCACGGTCTATATACTATACTATACTATACTATACTATATACTATACAGACCGTGGGTTCTCCAATCCTCCGCTTGGACGACCAGCAGATGACGTCTATATTATCCTGGTAATAAGAAAAACAACAAAAATTGGCGACTTATTACTAGAATCTCTGAATGAAAATTAATATAAGAAGAGATGCCTAAAATAAAATTCATACATTATCATTATAGTTTGTTTTCTACTGTTTTTTCTTCTATTTTTTCATACATACATACATTTAATAACAACATAAATTTAACAACAACAACAACAACATAATTGGTAACACTGCTTGATTGGTAACACTGTAAGTCGACTGCAAGAGTAAACAACATGAAGCAGCTGATACGGTCCCCGGTATTTAAGAGGCTATTTAGGCCTGTTTTGACCTCTTCTTCTGTCATTGGCAAGAGGTCATCCCATTTTACATATTTCCCAGACACTGTACCCGAATCTGAAGGTAAATAAAATACAAATTAAGCACAGATAAGGTACAAACTATTAATAATAATAATTGGTATTATTTTTATTTTTTTGATGTGTGAAGGTCGAGGCAGTTAACTCTGTTTTATTTTAATCTTTTTTAATCGTTATATTCTCTCATTGGTAGTCCTAAATAACACACAAATTAATCCTAAATAAGGCACAAATTATATATGTGTTTTGTTATTTGTTTTTGAGGTGTAAGTTAAAAACCAAGGCAGTTATCTCGTATTTATATTATTTTTTTTCACTTAAATTCTCACAATGGTTATTTTTACTCTTGGTAATGGTTAAGAATGGCCACATATAAGGAAGTTTGTTTACCAATTTCCTTGATTATATTTTGGTTGGTTGTTGTTTTGTGTTTTATGAAGTCATTACTTATTGTGACACACAGTAACTTACATTTTGATCAGGTTGGATTTCACCTCTATGTTTGTCCAGGTTAGGTCCCAGTAGTTTGCCCTGGTCCACATTAGGTCAGGTCAGATGTCGGATTAATTCTAAAACCTTTTTTATATTGACTATTTAATGTGCTGTTTACTAGTTTTAACTCCTCACTCCAACAAACACATGAAATAAACCTGATCAAAATATTAATTCGATGGTGTAGTCAGCCTGGTATTCACTACGATACAGTGGGGAAGTAAAGGTTGGTGACCCATTCTCAAACATTAACCTCACCAAAAGTTCAGGTTGCCTTGGAGTTGGACCCCGTGTCTGTTTGAGTTTCCAACACAGGTGCTATCGCCTCCCTACTACTTGAATAAAGGGGAATTAGGTATTGGTAATGATGATAATACTGGATTTTACACAGTAGATGAGAATTAGATTTAGTGGAACATGTGATTTAAGGCAATAGAAGAGTTGATACAGGCTCAGGCAGAGTGTCAAATGTTTTGCTGTATTTACAGTGTCATTCACGTTTCAGGAGAGACGGTGCGACTGAATCTCTTCCAGTCCATCAACAATGCCTTGGATACTGCCCTCGCTACAGACAACAGTGCTGGTCAGTGTCATTACTACAATACCATATGCTTATAATGGGACTTACTGAATGATGTTATTTAAGGGGAAGTATGTACAGAGTTGGTAAATATGGAGCAATTGATTCTTGTAAACAATTCTAAGCAACAACAAGCCACTATTATTTTTATTCATCTGGTCCTGTTTCCTTGTATACTTAGAGGAACTTAGGTGCTCCAATGTACCAAAAGTATGTTTATCTTTCTTAAAGTGTCACTGCCTACCAACCATATATTGACATAGGCTAATGGATAAGGAACATCACCGTATGAATAGTCTCCGTCTCGTACAGTGTTGTTTCTTATCCATTCTGTCAGGCTACTACATATTATAACTCATATTCTTGACATACTGTAGTTAAATTTAAATAAGTTCATATTTCGGGCATTATAGTGCAGAGTAGAATATTGCCATTGTAAATTATTCCAAGTAGAAAACTAAAAGAGTGCTTAATATTTTGTGTGTGTGTGTGTGTGTTTTTTTTCCATGAAATGTATGCCTTCGTAAACATTAAATAGACTCTACCTGTAAAAGATAAAACTTTCCCTAATTCCACCTGCATTCTTACCAATAAAGTGTAATAACACAAATCCTTGATACCTGCAGTGGTGTTTGGTGAGGATGTAGGCTTCGGTGGTGTGTTCCGTTGCACCATCGGACTCCAGGACAAGTTTGGCAAGGACCGTGTCTTCAACACCCCGCTATGTGAGCAGGGCATTGCCGGGTTTGCCATCGGTGTGGCAGTGGGCGGTGCGACATCCATTGCTGAGATGCAGTTTGCTGACTACATCTTCCCAGCTTTTGATCAGGTTAAATTTTACAGCACCTAAGAATATCTATTTATAGACAAACTAGAAGTGATATTTTGGTTGAGTTCATTTTTAATTGCATATGTTTCTGTAGAACAGACTTATAGAAACATGTATTTAGAGACTAGAATGGGTGAAGCACAGTAGTATGCAAATTATCTTCAGAAATATAAAAGTGAATCTCCCTTCATGTGTATACTGTACCTCCCGGACAGATAGTCAACGAGGCAGCCAAGTACAGGTACAGGTCGGGGAGTATGTTTGACTGTGGGAAGCTGACATTCCGAGCGCCGTGTGGGGCGGTCGGCCACGGTGCTCTCTACCACTCACAGTCTCCAGAAGCATATTTTGCTCACACACCAGGCCTTAAGGTTGGTTACAGGTCATCATATTCCCCACTCATTGCCTCGGTTATTATCACTATTGTTATTCCCATCACCATCGTTATCATAAACTTTACCATCATCATCCATTGTTTACTGTAGACATTTTTTTTGGCTCTGAATTATATTGAGTTTGACAGATTTTTAGTGCCATTGTCAGTGTTTTTATACTTTTGGCTTTGTACTGTATTGAGTTTGACAGGTATTTGAATTTAATTGTTAATGTTTATTTTTTTTTACTCTTGGCTCGGTATAGAATTGAGTCTGACATATATTTCAGTAGTATTTTTTCTTGAATTTATTTAGTTCCATACAGCACTTAATTTGACTGAAGTTTGCTTGCACTCACCGCTTCTCCCGACCCTCCAGATTGTCGTACCCAGAGGCCCCATGAAAGCCAAGGGTCTACTGCTGTCGTGTATCCGAGACAACAACCCATGCATCTTCCTGGAGCCCAAGGTGTTGTACCGGTCGGCCGTGGAGATGGTACCCACACAGGACTACACTCTACCCCTCTCCTCGGCTGATGTCCTCGTTGAAGGTACAGTAGCTTGCCTTTGTACCGTCCTTGTGATATTAATACTGTAGACCCGTGTTATATAATAAATATATACAGTACTTCTATCCATCACTTCATTTTACACTCAGTCCCTCATTGAAGACCATCCAATGTTTTCCCAGGTTGTTCATTACCATACAGACTTACCGGTAGTGATTTACTGAGCCTGTATTAAAAGAATCAAGCTAAATTTCATTATGTTATATTAAAGGCCTACTGTAAAGTATATTAATAGAGTACGGTACTGGTGTTATGTTGTGGTAGGGTAGACATGATATAGTGCTGATGTTAAATGACTCCTACATTGTACTGTATATGATAATCTATTAATATTTGTGGAAGGAATTTAAGTGTCAAGAATTACAGATTAATTGTTATTGTAACAGTGCAACTCAACCTTTTTGTGTGTGTATGCATGAGTGGACATGATACTGGTTGGGTGGGGAACACAGATGCACCTATTGAGGGAAGGAGGAACTCTTACTGTATCTCAACCCACTGTGTGTGTGTTTGTGTGTGCAGGAGAGGACGTGACACTGGTTGGGTGGGGAACACAGATACATGTACTGAGGGAGGTGGCAGACTTGGCCCGCCAGCAACTCAACATTTCCTGTGAAGTCATTGATCTCGTCACCATCCTGCCGTGGGACCGACAGACTATCTTCAACGTGAGTTTTTGGTGGGATAATGGGACCAGTACATTTTACAATACACATTTTTTTATCTACTGTATATTCTTACAACATATGCAGTTATAGCATTGTAATACACATTCTTATCCAAATTTTTGAACTAAATGCACTTATAGTCATGCAAATATTACTTCTTCCAGTTTTCCCATACTGTATAGCAATACATAACTTCTATCCAATGAATTTTTTTATGGAAAATAATGTGCATACATAGAATTAGTGGTACTGTATTTAAATCAGTAAATACACTTAAAAATTTGAAATTAATGGTAATTGGTGTAAAGCGATCATCTCTTATTATTTCAGTCTGTCAAGAAAACTGGACGTCTTGTGGTGGCCCATGAAGCGCCCGTCACTAATGGATTTGGAGCAGAGATTGCTGCTGCTGTTCAGGTACTGTAAAATTATTAATAAGGAACACTGTTGTATGATTTTAGTATTCTCAGGCACAGAAATAAGTATTCACAAATAATAATAATTCCTTTATTCTTGCTGTGTTGCCTCTTTATCACTTTCTTCCACATCATACCGTAACTACAGAGTCTTCCTGACCTAGCTAGAGCGATATTCTTTCATCGTCAAACAATGTCACGATTTGCTCCGAGACTTCACAATACTGTACTATAATATTGGCGTATCTCCCCATACAGAGTGAGTGTTTCCTGCACATGGAAGCCCCAGTGGAGCGAGTGTGCGGCTTCGACACACCCTTCCCACACATTTATGAACCGTTCTACCTTCCTGACAAATGGCGCTGTCTGAGTGCTGTCAAGAAGATAATCAATTACTGAGCACCAATCATAGGCAAGTACAGTAAGGCAACTCTGACATAAACGTTTCTGGCTCCCCTATTGAAGTATCGGCTTGTTCAGTAAATGTAATGCAAGCCAAGGCATATTACACCAATAATGTACATAACCAAGTACTATCTGCAACTTTTAAACACTGGAATGTATGTGAAATGTGTATCTAAGGTCAATATATAACTTAGAAAGGGATTGATGCATTTTTACTAGTACTGTACAGTACTATATAAAAAGGTAGCTGAATACTCAATACTGTGGCTGCATTATCATCCTAAATGTTTTTTCCCATGAATGAGTAATAACAGGTTTGCAAATTGAGTTCTTTGAACCAAGTTGGGGTAATATTATTTGAGTTTTTAGTTCCTGTACAGTATATATTTTTAATTGCTGTTAAATTTAAAACTCAAACTTTTTCTGATACCTAACTCCAGGATAAAGAGATACAATTTGTTCATTTTCTTTTCATGTGTAGTGCATTACACATGAAATTTAATATCATTATAAATTATACATAATATTTGTCACCTTCTATCATGCATATAAAGTACCTTGTATTTATATATGGTGTATATATATACAGTATATATCCACCTTAAAAAATGAATAATTCCTAGCTCTTCAACACTTGTAATTCCAGTATTGTTTAGTGTATAGATATGATTGCTGTAGATCAGCTTTTAGGTTAAAGGAGCAAGATATGTTTGGCAAAGTGGACACTGTAGATCCCTCCAAGCTGTGCCACAAAGTAAACAATGTATACTAAAGAATCTGGTCTACTGTATTTTCTTATTTATATTTTATTATTTCATAATTGTGGAAGGTGAGGATTCGAGGCAAAAGGTGGTTTAATTTCCTCATCTGTCTACCGCAGCTTCTGTTAATGTCTAAGTATCCCTCATTATGCCACCATCTTGTCTCCATTAGTGGTTAGCCGTAGTACTGTAATGTGCTAGTCAGACGGAAATAGACATTATTGTACGACAATTAGTTGTGAAAATAGGGGTCGTCTGCACAGAGACATTGAGAAAGGTTGGGCAGTGGTGATGCCTCTTTTCATTTTCATTTTTAATTTTATTTAATTTATGATATTTAACTACTGTATATACAGTGGATCTTCACGATGTTGGTCGCTTTCTTTCTGCCACGCTAGATGAAGACACCTTATTTATACACGGCACTGCAGAGTCTAATGGGGCCATCATACCTGTCCTTGCCATAATCTAGCCCATGGTCTGTCTTGCAAATGGCTCCAATATATTACCTGTGTAATAGTATTCATAGACTGGATACAAAAATAGACAACTTCATTTGAGACGAGACTCTATTGATGACATTTCCCTACAGCTTCTTCTAATCATATCCAATTAACTTTTGATACACAGAAATTATAGCAAAAATATTGTCTGTGAGGCAGCTCTACCTGATATATTTACTGACAACTAAAATATTACTTGTTTTGCTGATGGTACGACACCTTTTCATTACACTGTATAATATGGTGAAGTTGCTTTGTATTTTATTAGTTAATGTCCTCTATGTGCAATACAGTAGAGTCTAAGTACCTTAGTTCTAGCTATGTTATAAGTAGGTAATTTTATATTTTGGCTTACCGGTAGCTTTGTCTGTCGAAAGTTAAAGTGTAGTTTGTCAAGTGTGTTTGAATGGCTGTGTGGTGCAACTTGTATCTGGTCAAACCTTGGAGACTATTGTTTGTGGGTAGCAAAGGACAACAGGCACTACCTTTTTGATGTATCTGTCAATTATAATTAATGTTTTCATGAATTTGGTTTATAAAAAATAGAAATGGTGCATGCACGATGATGAGGATTTAAATGGAAATGAGCGAAGAGACATTTTTATCCATGCTGCCCCATTCCTTTTAAATAACCAGCTTATTAACAGTTATGGCTTCAATTTCATAAAACATCATTGTGTTGGGAAAGTGTTTATTCTCCTCATTTCCTTTTGGGATGACCTGTATGTCAGTACAGTAGTAATTCTGTCATGGTAGGAAATTTCAGTTGTGATCTGTCTATGTGATACTAACAGTCTAACACATTTGCTGACATGGTTTCTGGACTTGAATTAAATTTTTAGAGTGTATTGCCATAAAAAGAATCACAGTCACAAAATAATTACTTTTTAAGTCACTTTTGTATTGATTACTCATTGTCTGCTACATTACATACACTTTTAAAACCAAACAGGTCCAAAACTAATGTCTACTACTGCACATTTTATAAGGCTCTTCTGTCTACACGATCGAGCAGTGCCAGCTTGCAGAGCTTATTTTTCTCGCTTCTTTAGCAGTGATACCAAATGGATCAGTTCCCTGTAGGCTTCACACTATTATAGCCACTACCCACCTACCAAACATGTGTACTACTGGACACTGCTTGATTGTGTGGATGGGGCCTAAGGTAAACGATCACCCTGTAATATAAAAAGCCTTCATATGCTCTATACGGTGTGGTACTAGTTCTTGCATTATTATACTGTATTGATGTTAAAACTGTATATGGTCAATGCCACCAAATAAGTCAGATGAGCCTCAGCAATTTGATGTATATTACTGTATACAAGATGTCAGTGTTACCTTTTTCATGCCCAAGTTGTTTTATTATTTATTGTGTTAAGATTATAGTGGTATTCTGTTTGCACAAAGATCGACATTCAGTATTCTCATTTCCCTCAAAAATTCTATGATTTAATCTATCAACATATTTGCCATTGGGTATTATGACTCGGTAGCAGTGGTTAAAATATCATAAAAAAATTTTCTTGCAGGAACTTATTGTATTTTGCTGCACATATGCGAGTTACTCAAGATTGAGGATTAATGATTTGCAGTAGTCTATGTACCAGTATAGTGTATGATAACTACTTTCTAGTACCTTAATTTAAATAGCTATAATGTTGTACCATACTGTGTGCATAGAAGTTGAAAGAGTGTTGGTCTTTAATACAAGTGATGAAATTGTATGATGATGTTTTAATAGGTGAAATGTAGCTCAATACTGTACATTGTAGTTTTTAAGGTATGATAGTTCATACTGGTAATGTACAGTTATGTAGTTAGATGGTGAAGTAACTCCCCTATGAAAATGTTTAATATTTCATTACACAAAGTAGAACAGTTAATGAATTATTTTGCTAAAATGTTGTAACCAATTAGCATACCATCAAAAGTTTCTCCCCTTAAAGAGATAAGAAAACGACCATTGATGAAAATATAAAGAAAAGAGAGATAGTAATAGAACTACAGTACATTTTCCTGTTACAATACCCACCTACTGTATGTTGAAATGCAATAGCCACTGTTCTGTTCTGTTATTAGGCTACAAATATTTGTATATGCAAAAACTGTTCACATTATGATATATTGTAAATGAAAGAGGTGTTTTAAGAATATATATAATTATATAAATGAATATTATACTTTAATGTTCTTAACAGTATGAATATATTGCTTCAAATATTTTTTCATAAGAGTGGGGAGTACACAAGGTCCAATCTCAGTGATAATAATAGCAGAGATGTGTAATACCAATAGTACAGTTAAATACATATATCTTGCCCTTGGTGTAAGTTAGTGAGGAATAAATCTTTGTATAGTTTTGCATTAAAGCCTTTTATTGTAGTTATAATGGCCTGGTAGAGTAAGTATTTGGTTTGTCTTTTTGTAATGCAGTTATATAAACAAATGAGATAGAGAATTATTTAAAAAACGAGATGCGATTATTATTAAATATCCTGCAACTCTTTCCTTTCATCATAATAAATATCTTGGTAATAGAGAACAGCATATTTGATTTTGCAGCACCTCATAATAATAATAATTGAGAGGGTTGAGTTGATATTAGGTTATGATTAATTTGTTACACGATGGAAGGAAAGTGTTGCTGAATATTTGATAATGGCTCTGCAGCGTATCTATGGGGAGTCATCGTTTAAACAGATTATTCTCTATACACGTAAAATTATGATCGATTATATAACGATTATAAGTGAGTGTACTATCTGTTTCTCTTACTATTTCCCATTCCTTCTGGGTAAGCGAGGAGATTAAGGGTACAATTGAGTAGCACAACAAGGGAGGTTATGGGTTCGTTGGCTCGTGCTACATGATCGTGAACCAGTTGTCCCTTCTTCTGTTGCCTTCCACGAAGCAAATCTCACTATCTCCCTGACTCTTTTGGGAGTTCGAGCATCTGCACGGCTTCGGTCAGCCAGACTCGGGATTGCTCGGACAGACAGTCTGGACTCTGGAGAATTACAACAACAACATCATCCGTGGTGCCTGCTGTTGAGTGCTTCCTTCCATCTGATAGCAGGTATTTGAGGGTACATTTATTGTTCTTTGTTGATATTTATATCCATGGTGGCTTGCTGGTAATAGCATATGGACTTTCTGGGTATATAATCAGTGGTGTGCTGGTTTAATTTTAGCCAATAAATGTGAAAGGTGAGTCCCTGAGGGCTAATTCGAGCCTTTACGTTACGGTATTATTACATAAGTATAATGTAT